>PVKY010010216.1:0-12768 GCA_004027775.1 Bradypus variegatus
TTCTAACCTCTATCAGGAAAGCCAGCTAACTAGCCCTCAAACAGCATTAGACTACTAGAAAACTAGAATTCATTAGGTACTTACAATAACAGAAATCACCACTGGTCTTTCTGTTCCTTTTTTTAAGGACATAAAACCTCTACCATTCCTCCAGAAAAATCTGGAAGCTTTGGCTCCTCTTAGAACAAGAGACATATACTCCCCTACCTCCACCTGGTTGGATAGCTTTCTCATGTACCTTTTTGGAGATAAGTAAAGAACAAAGCAAATTCAGGAGGCCCTTCCAGTCCATGAGCCCAAAGGCCAATAGAAAATCAAGTAGAGATTTCATTTTAAAGTATGTGGATCACGGGCCAAAGTGGGGAAGTGAAGTAATGATGTGAGTGACTGTGGCCTGGAGCCTCCTTCACATGGCCACAGAGATAAGATCACTTTAACCCACCGTCCCACCATCAAGTGATGTGAATCCATTCTTCTTCTTACCTCCGGGGGTGGGCTGGGAGGAGGAGGCAGGCATCGTGGGTTGACAGCTGGTTTGGGGGGAATATACTCAGTCAGAGCCATAAGCTTCTGCCGCTGAAAGTGCATCACGCGACGGTGGCGGGTAACAGCCTTGGAGCCATGACGGACAGTCTGGAGGGAGGGCAGCCGGCCTAGGAGGGGAGATGACAACATGGGTGAGATGCAGGTTCTTGGAGGCTCTCATCTGCCACAGATGGAGGAAAAGCACCTCTCTTGACAGAGTCAGTCATGGCTCACAGAGCTAGACTCAACACAAGAGTGGGACAATGAATTGTCTCCTAGATCCTGAATTCCCAAGTCTTCTCTTCTTTTAATGGGTGATCTTGGGCTTGATCCTTTGAGGCTCGCTTTTCTCCAACTCTTCTTTACGTGTAGAGATGGGACAAAAAGTGAAAACAAAGGAGAAAGTATTTTGAACACATTTAAAAGGGGGAGAGGGGGGCAAACTTATTCTTAAAGGCCAAATAGTAAATATTTTAGGCTTAGGGGCCATATTGTTTCTGTTGCAACTACTCAACTCTGCCATTGTAGTGTGAAAGCAGCCACAGACAATATGTAAACAAATGGGTAGGTTCCAATAAAACTTTATTTACAAAAATTGGTGGCCACCCCAGCCATAGTTTGCCAACTCTTGTCTAAGCCCATGGTTCTCAAAGTGTGGTCCCTGACTAGCAACATCAGTATTACCTGGGAACTTGTTAGAAATGCAAATCCTCAAGCCTCTCCTTACATCTAGTGAATCAGAAACATTGGGTAGGGCCCAGCAAATAGTGTTTTAACAAAGTTCCCCAAGTGAAGTCGATGCATGCTTAAGTTTGAAAACCTCTGCTCTAAGCACTGCTCTGAAGCCTTCTCCCATGATTTGAGGCAAGAGGAAAAACTTCATGCCACACTCCAGATTCCTCAAACAAGTCTCTCTTTTTACCTGCTCTTCTTGTTTACAGGTATCAGCCAGAGAGCACCCCTCAGAAGCCACCTGAAAGTCCTGAGCCAAAAGTGACCTTGACACAGAGCAAAGGCTAGAGCTTCCCACTTTCAGCCCTAACCCTGGCACGGGACTCAGGGGAAAGGTTCAGTTGGAGGGTGGCTCCAACACAGAGAGCAGGGATATTCCTGGGTTAAGAGTTTTTATTGCCAGTGGCCATAAAACATAATTGTTAAGAGCACAGGCTTTGGAGTCAGATGGAACTCAAATTTATTCCCTCTTCTGCCATGTATTAGCTGTAACCTTGACCATCACTCAACTGGTCTGAACTTCAGTTTCCTCATACACAGAGTGAATGAAAATGTCTTCCTCATTGGGTGCATTAAGATTTAAATGTGATAACGCATAAAGCATTTATCACAGTGTCTGGCTTGTAGAAAGTACTCAAATGCATTCACTGAACAAACATCAATTGCATGCTTACTAATGTCAGGCACCATGCTATGCTGAATGAACACAGTTTTGTCCTTATAGGGTCTACATCTGATAGAGTCAAGTTAATAAACAAATGCAAAATCACAGACTGAGAGGGGCTAAGGGATCAACCAACTGGTGTAAAGTAAGAATTTAACAGGGGAAACCTGCTTTGAAGAGGGTGGCGAGGGAGGGCGTGAGGCGGTGACATTTAGGCAGAGACCTTAATCATCAGAACGAAACATGGCGCCAAAAGTCGGGGACAGGGAGTGGGTCCAAGCAAAGGAAACTCTGGGGGCAACAGCTGGGTGGGTCAGAGAAACTCGAAGAAGGCAGGAGCACGGTGGCGTAGGGAGCAAATACCGCTCTTGTTGCTGCTGTTGTTTCTGGAGTCATAAGGAACTGGGTAGAGTTAAGGAAAGTCGGAGAAGTACTTGGCGTCAGGGGTTACCGGGAGCTATCTGGTTCAGAGACTATGGAAAGGGATCAGCAGTAGAGGAGGGGAGACCAAGACTAGAGAGCGCCGGTCAGACCGCGCTGTGAGGTCTCGGGATGCTCCTTACCCGCCGGGGGCAGGAAACCCCCTCGCGACAACACTGCCACAGCCGCAGCCATCTCTGCTGGAGGAAACGACGGGAGCAGAAGGAAGACGGAAGGAGCTAAGGATTGTGGGTCGGCGAGTTCTGCGGCCACAAGCGGCGCACGGATCCACCAGCTGGAAGAGTACTCCGCATGCGCTGGGCGGGGCACCTGCGAGCCCGCCCTTCCCCCCGCCCCTCGCCTGGCGTCTGGTCTCTTAGCAACGACTTCAGAATGCTTGAAACCGTCCTTTCTTCGCCTTCTGCACTCACCACCCTCTGCCCACAATCCCACAGTTTACTGCCCGCAAAGCCCCTCTACACCCCTGCGATCCTAGACCTTGCACTTCAGTTTGCTTTTGTCTTCGACCCCACCCCAACAAACCTGCTCTGAATCAACCCCTTTCCCTTGGTCCCCGAGTCTCTGAGCTACTCTCTTCTCATACCATCCTGGGTTCTGCCATCCTTAGAGGCAGTCCGAGCTGCTCGGTCCCTCTTCGTTCCTCCCCACCCCAGGCCGGCAGCCTTTTGGATCATGCCTGGAGGTGAGTAGGAAAGTGCGATGGTGGGTAGACCGTTGGGTAGTGGTGGGGTCAGGCCTTCAAGATGAGGAAATGTGACAGTTGGAGTCATCTTTTCACAGCTAAGCCTGCCCAGAGTTCAGAGAAAGGGGACGTCTGCATTACCGAAGCCCTTATCATTAAGCGGAACTTGACATTCCCTGAAGATGAGGATCTGTCAGAAAGGATGTGAGTGCATGAGGGAGGAAAGAGGTGCTGGAAGGTTGGGAAGGTTGAAACACACAGGAGGACCATTCCCCAGGCTGAACTGATTTTTCATCTCATCTGTGACTCCCCTCTCTCCTTAAAGATCTCCTTAAAGATCATTCTGTTTCTTTTTCACCATCCAAGTTCCACTGCCTTAGATGAGGTTCTCAACAGGATCATTGCAACAAATTCCTAACTAGTCTCTCTGCCCCCAGTCCAGTTTCCCCACACTGTTGTCAATGATCCTTTCAAAAGACAAACTGATCAGGTACTCCCTGGTAGAATCTTCCTTGTCTCCTCAGTTCCTCCAGAATCAAATAGAAATGCCTTAGCATGAGTTGACTTCTGCCACCTTTTCACCCTTATCTCTTGTCACTCCCCACAAGTATACAATTCCTCTAAGACACTGTGCTCTCACACCTTAGCACCTTACTACTGAGGTGGTCCAGGGCCCAGCAGCATTGGCATCACCTAGGAGCTTCTTAGAAATGAAGAATCTCAGGCCCACCCCAGACCTACTGAATCAGAATCTGCATTTTAACAGTACCCTTGAGTGACTCACAGGCACATTAAAGTTTGAGAAGGGTAAGAATTAGTACTATTCGTTCTGCTTGAAAGCCTTCTCCCCTTCCTTCTTCCATTTTCCCTGCTAATTCCCACTCATCTGTCACCTCCTCCAGGAAGCATTCCCTGATTCCCTTACCTGAATTGGGAGCATACCCTATGTACTCCTTTTGTCCCTTGTACTTGCCTCTGTCATCTGCTTGTCATGTGCTTGACCTGTTTCCTTAATTGTGACAGGCAGAGATTCTGTCATTTGTCTCTAGTAGGCACTCAGTAAACATTGTGGAATTAATAACTGGATGGTTGGCACAAGTGGCATTCCCTCCACGGCCATACAGAAGAGAGGTGAGGAAGGGTCTTCCTGCAGAGATTGTTTCATCTCTGTCCCAACCCCTGCTTCCATCAGCCAAGCTGGTCTGAGGTTTCTCTTTCCTCTGAATCTCTCTAGGAATCATAAGCTGCTGTCACTCAGTTTGCCAGTCAGAGGGCCCTTGTTCTCTCATTCTGCTTCTTCTCAGTGCTCCTTACAGAGAGCCAGGTCTTCAAGTCAACCCAGTTTCATGTTCTGGACAACTCCCTCATAAGTCAAGAAGCTCTTCCTAACATCTGCTCAAATCACTCAGCCATCTACCCCTCCTTGAAACACCTTCCTTCCTCCCCAGTCCCATCTGCCCTGCTAGGAGACCAGAAATGGTCTCTACATCCCACCCTGCCCATCTTTTCCTAGGTTTCACACTCTTGCTGAACTGGAGACTGTCCGCCTGGACCGGGAGGGGATTACTGCTATCAGGAACTTAGAGGGCCTCCAGAATCTTCACAGCCTCTACCTGCAAGTGGTAAGGTTTTGCCCCACTCCCCACCCCCACTGTGGACCAAGTCTGTCTAATATGAAAGCAACCAACCAGGTCATCTTTGGCATTTGGCAGGCAGACCTTCATGTAAATCATCCCCAGCTGAATCAGGAATTCTCCTGAATTGAAAGACTGATTCCCCAGAGATCCTGAACATGCTCTTGAGTCAGTGTTTTTGTGTCATATACTTTTCATCTAGAAGTTCTTGGTGTCTACCCTAAATCTCTCATGTTACATATCTCAAACCCATTTCTTATTTTGAAGAAAAGGAAAAAGGAACTGAGCAGATTCCTCTACACCCTTCAGAACTTGAAGGCTGTTTTTGGTGATGGCGGCAGTAGTGGTTGATCTTCAGCCTTCCCCAGGCTGAATATACCCCACTCCCTTAACCTTTCCCCGCAGAGACTTTACAAATCAAATCAGGGCGGTATATGCTCATACTTCCCAAGGCCTTTTCCTTTTCCTTGGGGCTCTTTGCTTTCCTTCTCTAGTCCCCAGGTCACTCTTTGGTTGTGGGATCAGAGTGGTATACTTTAATCAAGTGTAGCCAGCCCCAAGTTTACACTTTTAACCATCCACATGGAGAAAGCAAATTACACAAAGGTAATGGCAACCATTTCAAGAAGTGGGATGCTCATTCCCAAAGTGGTAGATCTCCAGCTGCATTAGTAGACATGATTTGGGGGCTCTGTTCCCTTAAAGCCCCCCCCACCCAGAAACCTCAGCTGGTTCCTCCCTACCCTTGATTTCTTTCTGCAGAATAAGATCCAGCGAATAGAGAACCTGACCTGCGTCCCCTCCCTGCGGTATGTCATGCCAGGCAGGGCTCAGTTTGGGAGGCAGGGGTGGGGGTGCTTGGAAACACCCCAAGAAACTGGTTCAGACTTATCCAAGTCTGGCTCCTTGTCAGCTGAAGAGCCTCGCTCTGCTTCCCTCACCCCAAAAGGCCAAACCCAGGTGCCTGCTGCCCTCCTCTTCCTCCAGCTACTCTGAGAGTCAGCTCTGTCTCTGTCCTACTCCCTTCCCCTACAGCTTCCTGTCTCTGGCAGGAAACCACATCAGGCAGGTGGAAAATCTCCGTGACCTCCCGCACCTCCAGCTTTTGGACCTTTCTGAGAACCTGATAGAAATGCTGAAGCTGGGTAGGGACACTGTTGTCCTGGCTCAATGAATGAGCCCGGTGGGGCACTCTTCCACTCTGCCTCCACCTCCCCGTGCATGCATTAGCCACCCTGCCCCCCATACCCACTTCATCCTCTGGGGGTTCCAGGGAGCTGGCAAGAGAGTAGAGGCAGCAGGGGCTTTGGACTGGAAGATGGGTGTAAGAACCTCCCCTCCTGCCTCCCTTGGGTGTGTGCAGATGAGTTCCCCCAGACCCTTCTCATCCTCAACCTGACTGGCAACAGCTGCACCAAGAAGGAGGGCTACAGGTGAGGAGGAAATGAAGGTGAGCTCTCAACAAGGGGTGATGGCCAAGCTCCACCCACTGACCCCACGCCGGCTCCCTCACAGCCTGCAACCCGGGGTCACCGTCCATGATGCCTTCTCATCCCCCAGCACAGCTGAGTCGGCCCCTCTTCCCCTTCCACTCCCATAACTCCACACGGACCCAACCCTTGGCTCTTTGGGGTTGGCTACAGCCCCCATCTCCTAGCTTGTGAGCCACCGCTCCTTGAGGCGGGGTGCTGTGCCTTGGGTCTTTGTATCATCCCAGGGGCCCTCCTAGGTAGCCTCTCCTCCCTCCCCCTGGCAGGGAGCTGGTGACTCAAGCCCTGCCTCTGCTCCTGGACCTGGATGGGCAGCCTGTGCTGGAGCGCTGGACCTCAGATGAGGAGGACAAAGCTTCGGGCGATGAGGATGAGGAGTTCCCGGAGCTAAGCGGCCCATTCTGCTCAGAGCAAGGTGGCCCTGCTTTCCAAGGCTTGCAGCCTCCCCAGAGCCCACCCCTGCCCTGTGGAGGTGGGGGGACTAAGATGGTTGTGGTGTCTGGGGAGGTGGCCCCAAGCCCAGATCAGTACCTGGGCCAGATGTGGTAGAGAATGCAGCCAGGGCAGGCGTCAGTCCTGGGCATGCAGGAGACGCAGCCCTCCCCAGCCTCAGCCTCCGGGGCCTCCCCATTAGAGATGGCAGGGTCGGGGGTTGGCTCAGGGGATCCATCTGGAACCTTCCCCTTCAGCCCAGGGGGCCCCTCCACCATCCAGCATCCTGGCCCCTCACAGGTTTCCTCAAGGAGCTGGAGGAGGAGATGAGCAGGCACAAGGAGCACAGGCAGCAGGTGGCCCTGCGGGAGCACCTTCTGAGGATGGAGACAGAGCCCGTCCTCACTGGCCTCCCCCTGATACCCAGGGAACCCATGGCTGGGGACAGCAGCCTTCCTGCCCCTCCCGGGCAAGGGAAGAAGACTCCCCCCAAGCCCACCTCTTCACCCCAGGCATCTTCTGCCACCAGGAAAACTTGCACTGTGGTTTCCATGGGTCAGCAAAGCACGGGCCAGGTGGGGAAGGAGGCCAGAGCAGCCACAGGCCCCAAGGCCTCCCTGGTTGCAGCCCCTGGCACAGCCAAAACCACGACCAAGAGAATCAAGAAATGAAATGCGGCCTGTCCCTGTCAGCAAAGCCCCAGGAACAAGATAGTGCAAAGAACAAGTTGCTGAGTGGGCTGCCCTGTGTTCTCACAGCCCTCACTGGGGGCCAGAGCCATCCCCAATAAATTGTCTCTGGGTCTCGACCATGGCTTTCATGTCATCTGGGAGCATCTTGGGGGAAGCAACTAGTAAAGGCACCAGGAAACCCCTGCAGAAAGTACAGGGCCTTAAAGAGCAGCTGGATTCTAAAGTACAAGTTCCTAATCTTTCAGGACATCCCCAAAGGCCTAGCACCCCTTCCCAGCCCCCCCACCCCATGTGGGTGGGAGGTGGGCACCACCTCATGGAGGACACCATCGTATGGTGGGCACACTGCGCTGCCACCTCCTGCTGCCCTCCAGGGGTCCAGGCCAGGGAGCAAAACCTGAGGTTCTCATTCTCCCCAAATAGTAGCCGCCCAGCCCGGTGGGCATTGTTTCTGGGGCACACACACCCATACACCCACCCCTGCCCTCTCCTGCACAGCGTTCACCTTCCAGCCACAAGTATTTACCACCCAGCAAGGCCACAAGGGCCTCACTGCCAGCTCAGAGCCGCCCTTTGCCTTCACTTGGCCCTCCCACCCCACTTGGACCTGGGATCAAGTTCACAGAACAAGAAAACAAAACACATTTATTAAGGCAAAGGCTGAGCTGGCTGCTCAGGACAAGGCTGAGGGGTGAGGAGAGAATGCTCTGACCCCACAGTACCAGTGGCAGGACTGCCCCCCACCCCACCCCCGGTGCTCAGGCGTACACCCAGCTCTCCCTCTCCACAAAGGCCTGGAAGAGGCCGCCCAGCTGCTGGGGTGGCAGCGACCCCTCTCCAGCCAGCAGCCCCCGCACAGCCTCCAGGCCTTCCTGCTCCAGATCCCGCTGCATCTGCCAGAGCTGCGGCCCGCGGTCCTGCCCAGGAAAGGCCACCCTGGGTCCCCAGGACTGGCTGTCCTCCCGATCGAGGAGGGCGTGTCAGCCTTTCACACAGGCAGGAGGAAAGACAGACCACCCGACACTCTCCTGGATGGCTTGGCTTTGAACGGAGGGACCCTCTTCCCCAGCTCTGGAGCTGCTCCTCCACTGTCCAGTCCCCTTTGATATTTCCAGGGTCCCAGTCGGGGGTGTGGGAGGTGAGTCCTATTCCCTGGGAGTTACCTGCTCACTCTCCATCAGCCCCAGGGCCACCTGGTGACTGCGGTAGAGGGCGTGCCGGCGATCCACCTGAGTCTGGAACCGGGGCAGAGTCCGTGCAGGGTCCTGTGCTCCGAAAGTAGGGGACAGCACCTGGGGGGCCTGGGCCGCCCCCACCCCAAAGATGAAGGGTTTGAACACTGACCTAACAGAACACAATCAGAAGGATCGAGGCACATCACATCGCGTTATCTCCCCTAACCGGGACACTCTCCCTATCACCCCCGCCCTCACTCTTCTCACCTGGAGGGGTCAGGTGTGGCAGTGAGGAAGTGGATGCAGGGCTGTGTGGGATCCCGGGGCAGGATGGACACCATGCTGGCTGTGGTGCGGAAGCCTCCAGAATCCATACAGATGCCACTCTCCTTGTCCCTGAGGATGGCCATCATGCCCTCGGCCGTGACGCCCCCTGCCAAAGGGGAGAGGGTGAAGGGGCCCCTGGCAAAGGGGAGTCCTCCAGCCACAGATCCGCAGCTGGGGGAGGGGAGGGGCTGGCAGCACTGTGGCCCTGCTGGCCCCACCCCGATCCAGACACCCGCTGACCTTGCTGTTGCTGCAGCAGCTCCCGCCCGGCCTTGAAGCGGGCCTTGGCAGCCTCCATGCGCACAGGCTGCTGGGTCAGCGAGAAGATCCGAGCGAAGTCAAAGGGGCCCTGCCCATCCCACCATCCCTGGGCCCGGGCATAGGCCCGGAGCTCAGGGTGCTCAGCTGAGATGTCAGTGCCAATGCTCAACTGGTTGGAGAGGTTCCGGCTCCCCTCTATGGAGGAAATAGGAAACAATTTTTAAGCACTTATGAGATGCCAGACACCGGGTGAGGTGCTGAGAACATGGTGGCAAAGAGAACAGACCTGCCCTTGTGGAACCTACAGCGTGGTGGGGGGAGATGGACAAAACGATCACAAAAACAAATGTAAGCCCGAGATCGCAGCATAAAATCTGTAACTGAAGACTGCAGATCCAAGCCAGAAGCCCCCTTCCCTGACGGCCCAAGCTGCAAAGCCTCGTGGAGCCAGAGAGCAGCTCTCTCTGAGCGAGCAAATGTGGCACAGCTAAGCTCCAACTGGGGTTTTAATTAACAAGTGTAGGCTGCTCTATATGAATCCCCAACAAGCAGACAGAGGCTTTGGGTGAAGACTGACCTTGGAGAGCTGGAGGGTGGCCATGGACTGGCCCTGAAGGGGGCTTTCTGTCCCTGTTTTGGCTCAGTGGAGAAAGCCTCAGTCATTTTCAGTTCCCAGTGCTCTGACCCAGATAAGGGTGGAGATAGCACAGGCAGAGTCTATTCAAATGCTAATAACCTCTCCCGAGGGTGGGTATTTTCCCTAAGTGGAAAGGGGTGGGGCCCAGCTCTACTACCTGCCTTCCATTCAGAACCAGACCCCAGAGCCTGGGGGAAAACAGCCACGGGCCACACCTCCTTACACCAGCCTGGAGTTACAGGCTGACAGGTGCCACATGCTGGGCAGAAAAGCACAGTGACCCAAGGCCTCACAGGTTGTACCAATTTTCTAAAACACACCCTCAGTGAAACTGGATACTGAATAATTCTTCCTTCTGGGACCTGAGCCTGTTTTGGTCTGGGAAAACCTGATTGGGGTAACCAAGGAAACCATGCCTAGACAAGAGAAAACTATAACCTACACTAAGAAAAACGAAGTTATGGCCCAGTCAAAGGAACAAACTTACACTTCAACTCAGATACAGGAACTTAAACAACTAATACTAAATCAACTCAAAAAGTTTAAGGAGGATATGGCAAAAGAGATGGACCATATAACGAAAACAGTGGGCATACATAAGGTAGAAATTGAAAGTTTGAGAAACCAACTGGCAGAATCAATGGGAATGAAAGGCACAACACAAGAGATGAAAGACACAATGGAGACATACAACAGCAGATCTCAAGAGGCAGAAGAAAACACTGAGGAACTGGAGAACAAGGCACCTGAAAGCCTACACACGAAAGAATAGATAGAGAAAAGAATGGAAAAAATATGAGCAACGTCTCCAGGAACTTAAGGACAAAATGAAAATTAGGAATTTACGTGTCATTAGTGTCCCTGAAGGAGCAGAGAAGGGAAAAGGGGCAGAAGCAATAATAGAGGAAATAACCAATGAAAATTTCCCATCTCTTATGAAAGACATAAAATTAGGGATCCAAGAAGCGCAACATACCGCAAACAGAATAAATCTGAATAGGCCCATGTCAAGACACTTAATAATCAGATTATCAATGTCAAAGATAAAGGGAGAATCCTGAAAGCAGCAAGAGAAAACTGATCCATCACATAAAAAGGAAGCTTGATAAAACTATGTGTGGATTTCTCAGAAGAAACCATGGAGGCAAGAAGGAAGTGAGGTGATATAGTTAAGACACTGAAAGAGAAAAACCACCAACCAAGAATCCTATATCCGGCAAAACTGTCCTTCAAATATGGGGGAGATCCTAAAATATTCTCTGACAAACAGACAATGACTGAGTTTGTGAACAAGATACCTGCCCTACAGGAAACACTAAAGGAAGCACTGAAGACAGAAAGAAAAAGACAGGAGTGAGAGGTTTGGAACACAATTTTGGGAGATAGTAGCACAGCAATGTAAGTACACTGAACAAAGAAGACTGTGAATATGGTTGAAAGAGGAAGGTTGGGGCCATGTGGGATGCCAGAACAAAAGACGAAGGATAAAGACTGGGACTGGGTAACTCAGGGAAGCCTAAGGTGCTCAACAATTGTGATAAAAAGTACAAATATGTTTTTACATGAGGTAGAACAAATGAATGTCAACATTGCAAGGTGTTAAAAATAGGGTGGGATTGGGGGGAAAATACAATCAATGCAAACTAGGGACTACAATTTAGAGAAACATTGTATTATGCCTCCTTTAATGCAACAAAGGCAATATACCAAAGCTAAATGCATATGGGGGGGAAGGAGCACATAGGAGAAGGGTATGGGACTCCTGGCATTGGTGATGTTGTCTGACTCTATTCTACTTTAGATTAATGCTACCTCTCCTTTTGTTGCTTTCTAGCTGTCATGTTTTTGTTGCTGTTTTCTTTCTTTCTTTTTTTCCTTTTGTCTCACTGCCTTCTTTGATTCTTCCTCCTCTTTAGGGAAGAAATAGAGATGTCCTTTTATAGATAGTGATGATGGTGCTGAATACATAAATACGTGACTATACAGGGAACCAACAATTGTTTACTTAGGATGGAGTGTATGGTATGTGAGCAAAATGTCTTAAAAGAAAGGGGTTGATGAAGAAACCTAGAGGGCACTACATTGAGTGAAATAAGACAGACACATAAAGGCAAATATTGCAGGATCTCACTGATATGAACTAATTATAATATGTAAACTCATAGACATGAAATATAAGTTACCAGGATACAGAATGAGGCTAAAGAATGGGGAGCGGTTGCTTATTATGAGCAGAATGTTCAACTAGAGTGAACTTAAACATTGGGAAATGGACAGGGGTGATGGTAGCATATTGTGAGAATAACTAACAGTGCAGAAAGGTGTGTGAAGGTGGTGGAAGGGGTAAGCTCAGAATCACATATGTCACCAGAAGGAAAGCTGGAGGTTAAAAGATGGGAATGGATAAAACAGTGAATCTTGTGGTGGACAATGTCTGTGATTAACTGCACAAATATCAGAAATATCTTTCATGAACTAGAACGAATATATGACACTATAACTAGAAGTTAATAGAGAGGCATATAGGAAAAAATATATACCTATTGCAAACTATGTACCACAGTTAGTAGTATTTTAACATTCCTTCATCAATAGTAACAAATGTACTATACTAAAACTATGAATCAATAATGGGCGGCTGGGGGGGTGGTTAGGCTATGGGAGTATTTGAGTCTCCTCTTTTTGTCTTTATTTCTTTTCTAGAGTAATGAAAATGTTCTAAAAATTGAAAAAAAATTAATTGTGATGATGGATACACAGCTGTGTGATGGTATCATGGGCAATTGACTGTACACTTTGGATCATTGGATAGTTGTATGGTATGTGAACAGTCTCAATAAAAAAATACATATATAAACAAAATGAAACAAAACAAAACAAATGTAAGCTTGCAACTGTGGTGAGTGCAATGAAGTGCCTGCTTGCATAGAAGGGGGAATCTTGACTACCCAGAGAAGTGCAGGAAGGCTTCCCAGAGGAAGCAGCAAGCTGAGCTGGAGTTAACCAAGTGAAGTGGGGAGCAGAGTTCCCGAATGGGCCTGGATGTCCCAGCCACCTGAGAGGTTTAAACCTGGCT
>PVKY010010217.1:0-12678 GCA_004027775.1 Bradypus variegatus
TGGAATCTGGCCCTGATGCTCTGGGCAATAGGGAGTCTGGAAGGCGTGGGAGTAGGGGTGTGTCTGCCCTCAGCTGTGGCACAGGGAAAGGCACAGGTAGATGCTCAGTGGAAACTTAGCTGTCTGATTTGTTGGTGTGTATTTCTCCATACTAGAGCCAGAATGACCTGAGGTTACTGGACAATTCCTGCCAGGAATGGAAGGTCCTGCAGCTACACCTCCTCTCCTCCATTTAGACTTTCTCTGGAACAATAGATAAGTTACTCAACCTCTCTGAGCTTCAGTTTCCTCACCCGGAAAATAGGGGCAATGCACCAACCTTGCAGGTTTTCAGAATGAAATGAGATTATGTGAACCCAGAATAGTAGGCACTTTAGTAAGTCTTATTGTGTGTGGATCAGGTGGAATAGTGGAAAGCACACAGGCTCCAAGGACCTAAATTCGAGTCCCAGCCCTGCCCCTGCCACGCCCATCTCCAAGAGGATTGAATTCAGTGAGATAACACACATGAAGCACTCGGCACGCAGCAGATGCTCAATGACCTTGTTTTCTGTCTTGTCTGACCAGGCAAAAAACAATCCTGCTTCTCCTCCATGCTTCTGGGATGCTGTTCCTCTCAGCTGACAGCCCCCGCCTCACCGCCCACAGGAGGTGTTTTATACATGCCTTACCTCCCGTTGCCTGCTGACAGCTACCTGCCCCTCAGCACCTGGCATGCAAGAGATGTCCTTTAACCTCTGCAAAGAGATTTCAAGCACATCTCCCTGATGAATCTACTCACTCAGTTTCTTATTGACATGCAAGAGAGAGTTGCTCTCCCCTGCACAGATAAGGAAACTGAGACCCAGAGAGGGGAGAAGGAGACTAACCCTGTTGAAGTGCTTACTATGTGCTGGAGGCTTCACACCCATTAGTTCTCTTTCAGTACAGCCCAAGAAGTAGGTGTTATCCTCCCCATGGCATAAATGGGGACACTGAGGCTCAGAGAAGGGCAGTAACTTGTTCAGGGTCACACAGCAAGAACTAGCAGAGGCTAAGTGCAAACCCAGGTCTTTCTGACTCTAGTATCTGAGATTTGGAACAAACAGTTGCAACATGGCGTCAACAGCTGTCCCCCAGGACTGCTGCAAGGATCAGATGGGGTAATAGGCATGAGGTGCCTGGTGTAGTGGCAGGCACACAGTGCCCAAAGAGTGGGCGTGGAAGTGGGGTCTCGTCCACTCTGCCCAACTGTAGAGAGAAAAGGGACAGAAGCCCAGGGAAGGGGCTGCAACTTGCCCAAGGTCACATGGCAAGCAGTTGGCAGAGCCCAAGTTTCCCGCCCCCAGGCTTGCACTCCCTTCCTTTCCCCCTTCCCAGGTAAGGGCGGGGGTCAGCCCTCCAGGGACTGTTTCTTCCCAGAGAATGGAAACTTCCAAAGTCCCTCTGACCTTACATAAAGAAACCAGACAGGAGAGTGAGCAGAGCAGGAATTTCTGCCCTGGTTCACAAATACTGAGCTTGCGGAGGAAATTTGGAATCCCAGAGCTTGCCAAGGTGCTCCTCCGTCTCTTTCAGCAAACTCCTCCCCACCACCAACTTCTTAAGGACCTGTTCCCCTACCAGTTAATCAACCAACAAGCCAGAGAATTTACTAGTCCCTCCATTCCTGGAATGAAACACTAATGGTGGGATTTCAGGCATTGTGTTAAGTTGCTGAAGCAAATTACAGAGCCTGGCATGGCCAGAGCTTTAAGAATCAGAGCATCGCCTGCCCCCGTGGGCTTTTACAGCTGCAGACCCTTCTTTTCAAATGAAATCAACAGCACTCCCCACTCCCAGCAGGCTCCAGAGAGGGCCCGCTGACTAGCAGGACCTGAGAAAGAGAAAAGCAGCCCCTGACAGCCAGGAGCCCCCTGGCACTCAGCTTTAGGTTCGTGTTCTCCTGTTGGACAGAAACAATTTCACACAATGTAACATCAGACAAGGCCTCCCTGTGCCTGTGATGGGGCAAGACAAAAACAAGTCCACTCTGCAACCATGTCTGAGCACAGGTAAAACATGAACATCGTCCAAGCCACAGAAATGACCAACTTTCCTCCTCTCCTGGCTAACAAAGCCACTTCTTTCGATCTTCCCACTTTGTTTCCTCCTTCTGGATAAGACTGATGAAGATATGCAATCATAGAATTGCCTCCGTTTCCTGATAGTATCCAATTTGGAGCAAAGCCCCACTCTCTAAATTGTTCCCCAAATCACCTAACACAAGCCCAGATCCTATAATAAGTCCCTCTGACACCCTCTTACAGGGACATCCCATGGCTCCCACGACACTTGCTCTCCCTCACTGCAATAAATAATAAACCCAGCTTGTTCAACTACACGTGTGCTGCTGGGGGACTTTGTAGACCCTTGAGGGACTGGTGTCACCAAATGTACCCACCATATCACCCCTGCAAAATCCAAAGGCACATCCCCCTTTTGCACATAAGGAAGCAGCTGCAGAGGAACCAGACTCTCCACGATCACGCAGAAGAGTGAACATATAATTTACCACCCAAATGGGATTGCAGCATGAAAGAGCACACTACTAGTTACTAAGCTGGGACAGTGGGCATAAACGGGGACTGTCCTGGGAGACCAGGGATATGGCCTCACTATCCCACAGCGAAGAATGTGGGGGCCAGGCCTGGAGCCGAAGCCTGAGAGTCCCCCACAGGCTTTCTCGGCCGGGCACCGTCCTGCAGTTGTGGTTCAGGCACACGGGGGCCACTCCTGAGGTTCAATGATCGCGGCTCCGTGGCTGGGATCAGCAGTGCAGAGAGCACCCACAGTGCTCGCTGGGCATGAAGGTTCGTTTTTCCTGGCCAGAGGGGGAATGGGTGCTTTTACATGAAAGAATCTGCAGGTGAATGAAGGTGACCCCTTTAAATGTCAAAAATTCTTTTTATTTTAGCTGTTCGTGCTGGCACTCTTCCTGAGGCAGCTCACACACTTCCCTGCCTTGGTAAACAGAGCAGTGAACATGCTGCCCCTCACGTTGTCTGGTGACTCAGGGCCATGAGCAGGGATGTCCGTCACTACATAGCAGCAGCAGAAGGGATGGGCCCCAGGGCGCTGTGCATCACAGGGGCCTTAAGACCGGAGGCAGAAATGATCCCGAATGAAGAGGGCCTGTGTTCCAGGGGCTGAGCTTCCTACTGAACATGGAAGGGGACCCCTGCCCCTTGGCCAGGACCCCCAGCCCCACCTCCGACCCTGAAGCCAACCCAGGTGAAGTTCTCCCACTCCCAGGTGACCCAGGGTGCAAGCTCTGTGCGTGTAGCCCTGGTTTGAGGTAGTATCACTGTCCCTTCCTGTCTCCACAGCTGCCACCGTCCCTGTCCTGGGGGCTTCGCCGTCACTGGCACACACATTGGCTTTCCTCTTTGAGGCTACGACACAGGGATGGCTTTGGAGGTTGCTGAGACAGCCGGAGCTATCTGTCCCTGCACAGAATGGCCCCAGAAGGTTGCGTGGTTGCCACTCTGCTGCCTCTAGCATGCCCATTTTTAACTTCTCCACTCCCACCTCAGCTTCTGCTCTGTAACTCACTCCATCCCTAACGTACAACAGACCAAGCCCACTAGATGGTGAGCCCTTTGAGGGCAAGAACTATATCAAATCATCTCTCTTTCCCCCCAGACACCCCAGCCTAGTATCTGGTACATAGTAAATTCTCTGTAAGTGCCACACAAACCTAATTGCATTCAGACAGGAAGCTTAATTTCCCCCACAATACGAAACCAATGCAGATGTGTCCTGGAGGGATGGTCATTTGGGATGGGGGCACTAGCTTTGTGACCACTGTTTCCCAGGCCTTTTGGAGGTTTGAATGCAAGAGAGTAAAGGGGCTGTGAGTCTAAGAGTTAGGGAGGTGGAGAGGGGGGTGCTATCTGTGAAAGGTTCCTGGGGCCTGGTCCGTTTCAAACACCCCTAATAACAACCTACTCTAGGCCAGGCCCCAAGCTGGGCACAGGAGACCATAAGGGGAGTAAAGCCAAGATGCTATCCTCGAGCAGCGGGCAGAGAGCGAGGTGCCAGCGATAAATGTACAAGGCCCAGAGGTGGCACAGAGGAGCAAGGACTAACTTGTTCCAGGAGGCAGTGACACTAGGGGAAACTTCCAGAGGGGGGACCTATGCAGGGGGTTGAGGGGTGTCAGGCAGCCAAGGGAAGAAAGGGCATCCTGGTGGAGGGGACAGCCTGGGCACGGGCATGGAACAGCGGGGAGCAGGGCATGGACTTGGACTCAAGGAACAGAGAGTGTGAGGTGGGGTGACCAGAAGTAAAGTCAGGGAGGTCAGCAGTAGCCAGCCATGAAGGGTTTTGTGTCTCAGCAAAGGACAGCCCCAAGAGGGATGTGAGCAGGGAAGAGATGGGGTTAGCTCTGAGTGAAGCAGGATCATGCCCTCTACCAGGTGGACTGAATGATTCAACAGGAAACAGGGGCCCCAAGAGGCCTTCGCAAAGGATGGGGAACCCAGGGGGAGCAGCATGGAGGATGTCTGTTGGAGTCCAGCTTTTGGGGGAGGCAGGAAAGGCCCTCAAGAGACCCAGCTGCTGCAAATCTTCTCTAGGAATCATATTGTACCTTCAAAGCTTTGCCAAAGAAAACTCACAATTGGAGCAGCAATGGTTGATCCCAGCCAGCCCTCCCTCATGGACTTCTTTACGGTTCTCGAAAATGCTCTCAGGCCCACAGTCTCATTTGAACCTCTATATAATCCCACTGGGCAAACAGGGAAACTGAGGCCCTGTGATGTCTCATGGCGGGTAGCAGCCGTGCCAGGCGAGAACCCAGGGAGCAGGCCCACCTCAGCCCTGGGCATCAAGCTCAAAGCCCAGTTCCTTGTCTGGGAGGGGGTCCCCGGGCCCGTCAGGCAGCCCATAGTACAGATCTTCCTCTTCCTCCTCGGGCTTCTTCGTGCTCGTGTCCGAGGCCTCCTCCTCCTCCATCCTCGGGCACTGCTGCCAGCAGCTGGGCAGGGCTGCCTCCCGCTGCCCCTCTGCGGGCATGTCCCCTGGCGTGGGGGCATCAATCAGTACGAAGTCGTGGTAGCGGCCCTGCTGGCACTTGCAGGCCCTGGGCTCCTGCGGTGGCTGGCCAAGCTCCTTCCCATCAGGCGGAGATGGCTGGGGGCTGCTGCCCTCACTGGAGCCCACATCCAGGTCATCTTGGAAGGAGGCCAAGGGTGCAGTGCCCAGGGGACAGTCTGAGGGGCTGCAGGGGGCAAAGGCCGCGAGGGCAAAGACAGCTGTGAGTCAGACTGCCCAATCCCAGCCACTAGCTGCAAGGCCTGGGGTGGCTTAGTTAACCTCTGTGGGCCTCAGTTTACTCCTCTGCAAAGTGGGGAAGATAATAGTATTCACTGCTATGGTTGCTTCTGAGGTCATCGCAGATAATGCGTGCAAAGCCCACTGACAATGGTGCTCAAGAGACAGGAGCAATTATGCTATTATGCAAACCAGGTTGCTCAGCCACTTCTCCAATCATTCAGGGGTCTCCTCTGGGCTCTCATAGCCCCAGTCACACTGGGATGTCCCCACCTATTTCCCTGTCTGCTTCCCCCATTGGACTGGGAGCTCCTGAAAGGTGGGGGCTAGCCAAAGCTGGGCATGGAGTAGGTGCCCACAGAGTAGGTGCCCACTAATGTTGATGGAATGGATGAATGAGGAATGGGGATGGGGCAAGAGAGGGGAGTGACTTGCCTGAGGTCACAGAGCAAGTCAGGAGCAAAGCTAGGACTTGCACGGGGGCAGGGAGCCAGACCTGCGACTCACAGTGAACATTCAGTAGCACACAAGGGCCTACTGTGTGCCAGGCCCTTAAATGCATTGTTGTAATCCTCTCAACAACCCTGGGAAGTAGGAATGATTATTTCCATGAGGGGAAACTGAGGCTCAGGGGGCTTGAGACACTTGCCCAGGTCACACAGCAAAGGAGTCAGGATCTGCCCCCAAGCCTGTCTGACTCCCAAGCTGGTGCTCGTTTGCTCCCCTCCCTCCAGCTGCCTTTCAGAGTGTCCCCATTCCTGGCTGTCCTCTCCTTACGCCCAAGTGTCCCCAACCACCCTTGGTGCCCCCCTACCCCCTCCCCTTTCACCCTGGAACTGGACAGCTCCCCATCCCACCCCCTGGCCCCCCATGCTCACCTGGGCCTGCTCTGAGTGGGGTTTCTTTCTCCCTCATCCTTGTCCGAGCCCCGGTGGACCATCACGGCAGCCTCCAGCCAGGCCTGTGGGGCTACAGGACCACCTGCTCCTCCATCACCGGCTCCAGCTTGTGGCTGCCCCAGCTCAGGGGTCAGCAGAGGACGGGGGTCATCAGCACCGCCCATGGCCTTCATCTGGATGTGGCTGAAGTCAGGCAGGCTCTGATCGTAGGCGGCTTCCTCCCACAACCTGACGTATGGAGGCTGGGTGCTGGGGGGCCACACGGGACCGAGGGGAGAGAGCACCAGCAGGTGCACAAATATTCACTCAACACCCACCCAGCATTCTCCCCTGGCCCTCTTGCCCCAGGCATTTGGTCCCCCCTAATCTCTCGAGAAGCCTTTGGAGGAGGTGACTGTCCCATTGCACGGATGCAGAGGCTGAGGCTTGACCCCAAACATCTCTCTCAGCCCAGCATTCATTTCACTTGATGTCTCCAAAGTTAACAGGAGGGTGTGACGGTGAAATTGAGCCTAATTAACGTTTACTGGGAGCGTATTATGTTCCAGACTGTGAGCTAAAGGCTTTGCACTTATCGTCCTATTCTAAACAGCAACTTGAGGTGGAAAAGATCATTCCCATTTTATAGATGAGGACACAGTAGCAATCACAGACTGCAGTTATTGAGTGCTCCTTGTGTACCAGGATCTGTTAGTTAACTCATCCAGTCCTCACCCTAACTCTGGGAGATATTGTGAGGAAACTGAGGCACAGAGACTGTGGCTTGCCCAGGGTGACAGAGTCACTAGGTGATGGAACTGGGTCTCCAGACATCACCCTCCTGACTGCTGTGCTACAGTCAGTCCCCCCAGGAAGTACGGTTCAGAGACAAGGCCCCTATCCCAAACCACGCAGCTGGGAAGCAACAGAGAGGAGCCCAGAATCCAAGTGGCCAGCGGCTCTCTCTCAACCCCAGGACTGAGGCAGAGCTGGAACCTGTCACACCTATTCCCCAACCCTGTCCAGGGTCTATCCGCTCCATCCCTGCTAGGACATTTGGCCACTGTGTGCCAAGGGCAGAAAATGCCAGCACCACCCCCTCTCTGAGCCAAGTAGAGGTTGCCCAGAGTCCCGGCCCACAGACCCTGGTCCAGCAGCCGGGCCTTCTGAGCCCCGAGTCACAGCTGGGGTCAGCTGGGCCTATGGCCTGGCCAGTGCCGCGGTGCCCCTAGACGTGTCCTAGCGAGTCTGGGTTTGCCTCCTCCAGGGAGGTGGAAGCTCTGGGACCAGGCCAGGCCAGTGTCCAAGCCCCACCTCTGTCATTGACTCCCCATGAGGTTTCGGGCTTGTCATAGAACCTCTCTGAGCTTCCGTTTCCACACCTGTGGGCCTAAAACCCCCCACCTCACAGGGTTTCTGTGAGACTGAAGGAGGTCATGGGTGCAAAGGACGTGATTCAGTCTCTGCTGCCCAGGGATGGCAGATTGTCTATGGGTTCTGTTCTTAGCACTGTGCATTCATGATCTCACTTAACCCTCTCTGAAACCCCGGGAGGAAGGAACTCCCAGTATCCCTGTTTTACAGAGGGGCACAGAGAGGTAAGGACCTGATTCGCCCAAGTTTGTGGCAGAGCCCCAGGGCCATGCCGAGGCCAGCAGGCTCCCCTGCCTCTGGTTGCTTGTTAGCAGCATTGGTAGTCATACCTCTTCGGGATTTTTGATGAATTCATTTGTCCCCTGACAAGACAAAGTCCCTGAGCCTCAGTTTTCTCATCTGTAAAATGAGAATAATAATGCCTACTTCAAAGAATCGAGGGTTCAAAACAATCCGTGATTCCTAGAAGTGCCTTCTTGGTAATTTCAAGCAAAGCTGGAGCCTGGAGCAAGTGGGGGGAGACACGGCCCACGGCTGCTGCCTCCCCTTCACTCTCCTTTGAAAGGGGATGCTGGTGCCTTGGCTGCCAGGGTCCTCCTACTGGCCTGGCCTGAGGGGCCCAATGCCCCAGCCCCTCCCCACAGAGGGCCCAGCACCTACCCCTTTACCTCGGCGGAGCACCCGCACTCCAACAGGCCCAGCGCCTTCGGGGACAGGACGCCTTGGAAGTCCTCATCAGCAGGCACGAAGGTGATCTGGGGGCAAAGGGAGGTGGCTGATGGGGCTGGGGGCTGGGCGCCCACACACGCCCTTGGCTGCTGCTCCCCACAGAGCATCAGCCCAAGCTTCACACACCCCAGCACCAGTGGGTGGCCTGGATCTCTGGGCTCCTGCCTCCCACCCTGCCTCTCCTTCACTCAACCAACGAACATTACTGAGCACCTGCTGTGTGCCAGGTGACCCAGGTGCTAGGGGACAGGCAGCCCTGCCCATGAGCTGCTCACACGTTGTCAGCTCCCCGGCCTTGGTCCAGGGCCCAGCACACACCCGGCTCGGAGAAGGCACTTCATACATACTGAGCGAGTGAGGGGAAAGCAGGCATTGCCGTGGGTTTCTTGGCATGGAGGCTGTGGTGGGAGACAGAGAAGTGGATGTCCAGGGTCACACTCACAGTCCCTGTCTCTCGTATTCCCAGGGTTCAAGCAGCCCCCACAAGTCCAGCACCATGGACGTGCATGGAGCGGTGGAGGGGAGGCGGGTGGCACGGGAGGTGGTGGGATAAGGCAGAAGGAGCCCCGCCTTTGGGGTCTGGGAGGCAGGGTGAGTATCCTTCCTGGGCCAGGCCAGGCCCTTGCCCTGGGTCCTTGGGCAGGTCATCTGTCCTTCCAGCACCTCTTTGTGCTCCTCTGTAAATTGGGGCTGGTGATACCTGTCTCCTAGTGCTGCTGAGAAGATTGAATGAGATAATACACAAGGAGTCTCCCATACAGTGCCTGGCACATAACAGCTGCTCAGTAAGCCAGAACTCATTGCTACTGACGGTGAGCTTACCTGACTTCTGTGCATCTTGCTCTCCCCAGTTGAAAATTTGTTCAACAAATATTCGATAAGACTCTACCATATGCCCAGCTCATAAACAGCAGCCCCTTTTTAATCCCTTCCCGTAGATAAAGGCTGTGGGAAGCACTGTCTGTATTTGAGAAGCTGGGGGAGAAGGGAATGATGGACAGAGGGTTTCTTAGAACTCCTGGGAGGGGTGAGCTTCCCCCAGATGTCTGTAATAAGGCAGGGGCCTGGGCAGCAACAGATAGATGTTCTGGAGAGCCATGAAAGCCTGGCTGCTAGTCCGGGCTAGATCCATGCCAGTGACCCCATGCCAAACAACCCACTACCTGAACCTCAATCCCTCTGCTTGTCAAAAGGAAACCATTATCCCCACCCCCACTCTTCCCTCCTCTCTGAGAGATAAAATGAAGTCATGGATTTGAAGAAGCTTTGAAACGCTAAAATGTAACATCATTCACACAAGCATTTATTGAGCACTTGCTGTATGCCAAGCCCAGTTGGCCACGATGGATGGAATGACAGAGGCAGCCAGGAAAGCAATGACATCGTGCAGCGGAGTCTCTCGGCTTCCTTTGGAACTGCACCCTCTCGTTTGAGTCTCTGATACTTGCTACGTGTTTTGGGGAGTTGCTTCTACCCCCCATTAAGGATACCTGCATTTGCCAGCTGGCTCTGTACTTCGTAGAGTCTGCCTCTTCCTCTGCCTCATTACCTCTCAGTCCAGTCACCACCACCACCACCACTGTCACCATCATCATCATCACCACCATTATCAAAAGTCTGGAGGAGTAGGAAAGGCCAGGACATCTTAGGGCTTTGATGGGGGTTGGAAAGGGGGGGAAAGATAGGTAGAGTTGGAGCTGGGGAGAGGGAAATCAGACCATGAAGACTCCCCAAACATCAGACTAAGGGGCTCGGCCTTATCCAGAAGCACGGGGGAGCCCTAGAGGAGTTCTCAACAGAGATTTGTGTTTGGGAAGAACTAGGGCAGAGTGAGGGAGGCTACTGGGAAGAGAGATCCATCAGCCACCAATCAGGAGTCTGCTCCTTGGCTCCAGCAGAGCCAGCAGGAGTGGAGAACGGAGATGGGGTTGGCGGGGGGGGGGACTGTGGGAAGAGCAGGAAGTGGACCCTCCCACCCCAGCTAATGAGCTCAGTATCCCCAACTGCCCCATCAACTAGGTATGTCCCCATTCTTCCTCCTTTCTCAAGCCCCACCAAATACAACCAGGTCGATTTCAGAAATTAAATGCGATGACATGGCAGGTGCTCTACATTTGATGAACTGGAAATGTCTTCTCGATTCCTATAGTCTTGGGTTCAAATTCTTCCCTAGTCCAGGCTACCAGCATTTCTCACCTTGACCAGAGAAAAAGCCTCCCCACTAGTCTGGCTGCCCCCTGAATCTTCCTCTTCCTAGCTGCTAGCATCATAACTTTCTCAAACTGCAAAGCTGATCACGTCCCTCCCTTGTCCGATCTACTAAAGGGTAGGGTCCAAATTCCTTAGCACAGCTTTCCAGGTCCCATTGAGCCAAGCCCCACACCTCTTCCCCTCACTCTCCAGCACCCACAAAGATGCACTTTTCTTGTTCTTTCACCCACATCTTTAATATGCTTTTCTTTCTGATGAATATTTTACCCCACCTTCTGTGCCTTCTTAAGGGAACTTCTACTTCATCTACAAAGTCCGGTTCACCTCTGTGAAGCCTAACTCCCTCCCTATCAGACAGGAAATAGTCTCCCCCATAGATGCCAACCCCTGCAAAGTCAGGGACCACTTAATTCATGTTGGTATTTGCCCCCCTCATCCCCATCCTAATGGCTAATTCCATTCCCTAATATATACATTCCTTTCAATCCAGAAAATTCCTATTTACTGAAACCTCCCAGAAGTCAGGCCCTGAGAAGCAGGGGAGAGAAGTCAGAGGGGCGGACATGCAGGAACTTTTTTGGGGGGCTACAGTGGCCCCAGAACTGAAGAGCAGGACAGGGGCCTCTCACCCTGGAGTGCCTCCCTAGTTTCCAAAGCACTATCCTCCCTTCTCTCCTTGGCTTCAGCAGGTGCTGACTCTAACAGTCCATGTCCCCGGAGCACACACAGCCCCCAAACACACACCAGTCCTCAGGCACCTGTGTGCAGAGACCCCCGATGTCATGACGCCTGACCCCGAGGTCACCGCCTGTGTGTCTGCTCTGTGCCAGGCGTGCTACCAGGAGCCCACCCAGCCGCAAGGGGCAGGGTTCTCCCCGTTCTCCAGAAGAAACGGAGCCTGGGGGCCAAGGTCACAGAAGTGGGGTACGAGGTGGCAGGGGTTGGAACCTGGGCCGGTCGGACACGAAAACGTATGCCGTTTCCCCCACGCAGGCCGCCTCCACTGCTCGCGAACACGATCTATCAACAGTTACTCATTAAGTGCCCGCTCTCTCCCTGCTCTTTCTCTCCCTCACACCCCTTTCCCCATGGCTACTCCTGTGACTCTGCCCACATCCCCAAAGTCAGCGCTGGTGAAGGAGGAAAGGGCAGTAAGGACCCTTTCCTCTACACTCCACCTGGCCCTTGCCATGCCCCAGAGTCCAGCCTTCCCATGGGAGGAGCTGATGAGCCCCAGGACCTCTTCTCCCTGTGACCTCTGCATGGTGCATTGCACGGACAGAGGAGAGTTGACTGTAAACTGCTCAGCAAATGACCACAAACCAGCCCAGACCGCCCCAGCTCCAAAAGTGCTGACAGCCCGGGGCTGGCCCACAGAGGGGCAGGGAGGGCGGGGACTAGCCTGGGTCCCCGGGAGCCTCCTTCCTCCCCTGAGCACAACCACTGAGCGGAGGTGAGGAGAGGGCTCTGAGTGGTGGGGGCGGCCCAGGGCCTGGAGCCCTAGATGTCAGGACCAGCAAGGCCCTTAGATCACCCTCATTCCCCTTCCCCCCTTCCCAACTCCTGCATTGAACTGAAGCCCTGGGAGGGAAGGGGCTTAACCAAAATCTCCCAGGCAGTTCAGTTAGTGGCTGAGCCCAAGCTAGAATCCACGTTCCTTTCCTTGTCTACCTGTGACCTTGGAAAAGTCACTCCTCATCTACTTCTGGACTTACATTTCTTGACATGCCCATTCTACTGGGCTTTTCGGAGGATTGATAACAGAAATAGTGACAGCCCTTTACCTACATACCACACTTAACAGTTTACATAATCCTACATCCCATCTCTTCTCTGATCTTCATAATAACCCTGTGAGGCTGGAAGAAATAGCAGCTTGGGGCCTGTTTTGCAGATGAAAAAACTGAGGCTCAGAAAGACAAAGGTCACACAAAAAGTTTGCAACAGAGCTGGAACTAGAACCCAGGACTACCAAACCAGTGCTCATTCTCTCACTAACCATTCATAATGCTAGGAACTTGTAAACTAGGAAAGATAAGGGTGCTGTGTACGTGCATGCCATGGGTGAGATGTGACCCACCCCAGGACCCTCGGCAGCTCTGTGGAGGGTCTCGCTTGAAGCTGCAGGGATCTGAACTCCAATCCCACCTAGGAGCTGTGGGACTTTACCTCTCTGAGTCTCCTGCTGCTC
>PVKY010010218.1:0-12772 GCA_004027775.1 Bradypus variegatus
AGAGCAGATAATTAGATGAGTCCTCTTTCTTTCTGTGTCTCTAGCTATTTCATAACTGTATCCCTTCAGTCTGAGTGTGAATCAGATATAAAATCTGGTGTGAAGGATCTTTCTCCAGAATGGACATAAAAACAAGCCTCAATAAATAAAAAAAAAATGAATTTGTCAAAGCACATTCTCTGACCCCAAGGGAATATGAATAGAAATCAATAACCATCAGAGAATGGAGAAATCACAAACACCTGGAGGGTAAAAATGAGGGGGAGATGAAAACATTCCCCGATAATCAAAGGCTGAGGGACTTCACCACCAGTAGATCAGTCCTATAAGAAATGCTAAAGGGAGTTGAGCAGTTTAAAAGGAACAGACACTAAACAATTGACTGAAACTACATGAAGAAATAAAGATTTCCAGTAAAGATCACATGGTAAATATAAATACCAATACTACTGGATTTTTGATTTGTAACTCCACTATTAACTTCCTACAGGATCTAAAATACATAAACTGTAATGATAAAAAAAAATCTGGTGTGAAGCTCATTCACCAGTTTATAAGAAGAATAAGATAGATAATCAGAAAGAGCCCCCCCCCCCGATGTCTAATGCTAACTGGCCAGGACTGCCTGGCCCTTTGCTGTTCTAGATCATTTAACCCATGACCAAGAGAGTGGTCAATTCTGAGCTACATAGAATAAGAAGCAAGAATAGGGAGAGAGGTAGTGTTCTTGTCACGCCAGCAGTGTGGGTAAAGGGTGTGGATAGAGCAGATAAGAGTGCTTACCATGCATAAAAAATGACTTTAACACAGAGTGACTCCATCTACTCATGAAAAGGGTCCCAGTCAACATCTGAAGTTCTAGATTATCAGAAATCTCCTTTCAGGGAGGGAGCTGGTAAGGAGGTATGTGAAGGAGCTGCTAGTATCCTTCCAACATTCTCTGTCAGGAGTGGAAATTTCCATCATTCCTATAGAAAGAAGTAGAAACATGAGGGGAGAAAAGGGCATCACAAGAATTGTCTCTGCCTTTAAAAAATCTATAGTTTATTTGGCGAGTCCAGAGAAATAAAAATGATAAATAATGTTTCAGAGTGCGTAGTTAGGAGGCAAATTAGGATTTTAGAATGTGGATGTGTTCTACTCTGCATTAGAGTCAATTGTGCATTGGGTTAGGTTATATAAAACCTACTGTTCCCCTACCCTGTATTTACCAAAAACTGACAACAAAACAGACTCTGCAATAATTATAAAGGTATAAAAAGACAAAATAGAGAGGAGGTAGAATAAACTATAAGGCACATCTTTTTAATTTATTCAATAAATATTCAGTTTTTATTTTGAGATGCAGTAGTGGTTGAGAATTTCTGCTTTGGAGTCATGAAATCCTGGGTTTGAATTGCATTATTGCCAGACAGTGTTTGGGTAACTTGGCAGAGATACTTAATTTCACTGAGACTATCTTCTTAAATAACAATTGGGGTTAATAATAGTACTTAATTCATAGGATTGTTGTGAAAAAAATGCAAAGCACCAAGTGAATATTTCCTGGTCCATGAAAGTTAATGATGAAGATTATTTATATTACCAATA
Source organism: Bradypus variegatus (assembly GCA_004027775.1). Taxonomy (NCBI): domain Eukaryota; kingdom Metazoa; phylum Chordata; class Mammalia; order Pilosa; family Bradypodidae; genus Bradypus; species Bradypus variegatus. Next base: position 1,591 of record PVKY010010218.1, read on the forward strand.
TTATATTAGATGAAACACAATAGATAAGAATGAAATGCTTCTTTTGAATGGGGTTTGATAAAGAAGGAAGTTTATAACTTTTTTTAAGTTTTGTGTTTTATAGAGGATTAGGTTTAAATAGTAAGTAGCAGGAACAATTTAATAAAATATACTACCACAATTTCCTTTTGTGTCATGAAAGTATGTAGACATATTACAATATATAAAATAAAAACAAGAACCAAGCAATTTATTCTTTCCAGAGAACAGCTTGTACATGTCATATAACCCAGTCTTTAAAAAGAAAGCATTATGATGCTCATTATCACCTCAGCATGCAAATGAAACCCCATCGAGAATCTCAGGAGTAATTCCTATGTATTGAGGGCAGCAACGTATTATTTTCTAACATCTGTGATTAGCTTATTTGTGAAAAAGTAAAATCAGAATTCTTAAGCCGGATGTGCTAGAACCATGGGTGAATAACTTTTGATAATAATAAGACTGGTTCTAAGCCTCATATAAAAGACCCAGTCTCCTATACCCTCTCTGAAGGTAAGGACCAGATCTTTCTTGTTCACAAACGCCAAGTGTATAGCAGGTGCCTGGCAGATGGTTGACGCTCAGTAAATATAGAGAGTTGCTAAGTGACTGAGAAATCTCTGGTTATCCTTTGTATATTGTATTGCTCAGAGGGCCAATCCCTAATACGGTGATAAGAATATTGAATTTGTAACTGACGAACTGAATATGAATACAAAAACATTGAGGGGCCTTGGAGACAGTTTGGTGTTCGTGGAGTTGTTTTGTAGATTAAGTAAGATAATAGACATCAAAGCATATGGGGAACTGTAAAGCTGAGATACATATTCTTGAAAGTTATTATGACTTCATATGATTACCTAATTATATAGTTCTTTTATCTCATCTGTGGCTGTGCTCCCTTGAATACAATCTGAGAAAGGCACTTAATATTATTTTTGCTCAATAACAGTATTCCAACTAAATTTCAAATATAGGTCATTAAAAGAGCTTAGAATAATTAAACCTGTAGGAAGACAGCTATGTATTCTTAACATTCCCCTAGTTTTATAAAAAGGATTAAAATAAGAAAATATAGATGAGGAAAATATCCATTGATGTCAATAAATCCTGAAAAAGTCTAGGGCCTAGACCCAGGAAGTTAAAAGTATGTGCTAGAAATTTTTAAATCAGGACTTCAGTGTCATTTTCAATGTAGAATATTAGATAGATTGATAAACATGTTATCAATGTAAATGTTTATATTGTATCAACTATATGTTTAGTAAACATTTGGTTATCCATTCAACTAACAATAATTAAGGTCCTTTGGAATATGTTAGTATATTCATTTGGGTTGCCTTTGTAGATTTTATTGCCTAGAAATGCAATAGTGATGTTTAGTATAGACAGTGATATTATAGTTAGGAGCTTATAGTGGAACAGATATCCTAGAAAGAATTCCATCCCACTTACTAGTAAATTAATTTTGTTCAAATTATTTAACCCAAGCCTTAATTTTCTCATCTGTAAAGTGGGCATACTATTGTCTATGTCATAGTGTTGTTATAGGGATTAAGTGAAATTATGATGGAAGGGCAGTTGACACAGTGTCCAACATAGAAACCCTGTGGAGTAACTGTCAGCTCTTGTGATGTATGTACTTGTTAGTCTGACTTTACTTCTGGTAGCTAGGGACAGACATCAGTCATGTACTCTACATTGCCACACTTTTAGTTATGAGGGGATTAGACTTCATGGTGTTCTGAATTTTCTCATTTTAAAATCTGTAACTCTATAAAGTCTGAATTCTGATAAATAACTTTGTACTGTTTATGTACAAATTTGATCATGTATATACAGAACATTATTGAATATCTGATCTCATTTTTTGGTCTTAATTGATGCTATTAATTTACTGCCTCTCAACCCTGTGAATAGCTGGACAGGCAAATTTTAATGAATTGGTCAAATAAAAGCAAAACTTTATTTTTCAAAAAATGCTAAAAACTGGGAAGCTTTGAGCTTACTAGCTAAACCAAGAACAGATCAGAAAAACACTTAAAGAACATAAAAGGAAGTGTTAGCATAGTTATAAGTAGTATAGTCAATATTAGATAGTAACTATTTTGAAGAAAGTCTAGCCATTATTTTTTGGAAGCATACTAAGTTCTTCTGTGGGTTTCAGGAACGTAGGAAATATTCTCACATAAAAGATAGGAAAGGTTGAAATGAAAGACTTTGCTTGCATTGTTTATGTAACTGCAATAAAATAATAAATGAATCATCCCAAACCAAGCAACTTTTTTCCAGTTTCAGGCATATGTCATTTAATTTAACTTGTGGGTATGTCTGTCACACTTTAACAAAAGGGATCTTTAAAAAATTATCTATCTCTATTGTCTTGTATATTTAATGCTCAAGCAATAGAATCTAAAGCATTTCCTTCGAGTATTTGAAGTAACTGTAGTTTCCTTTCTGTTGACAGATGACAGTGAAATGCTAGTTACCATAACATATGGGTTTGGTGCTATGTAATAATAGGAATATAAACAGATTTTTAAAAAGCTTTCTGGTGAAATGTTTTGTGACCCTTGCTGTTGCAAATGGAGACCTTATGTTGAGGCTAACATGAAATTTCTGGTGAATTTCATCTCGGTAAATTTCAACTCGAGAAGGATTCAGCTTTTGCAGAAAACTTCAATTCACCATCAGCAGTCAGCACTAAAAGGGATGCTTATTGACCTTTAAGTTTCAGAAGAACTATTTGAAATCAGTCATGTAAGAGACCTTTTGATAGTAATGTACAAACCCATCAATCTATAAAGAGCTCATGCTTTGGAAAAAAAAAAGTGATAAAAAATCAATAAAAATTCTTTTCAGAATTCTTTATCCACAAGGCTTTGCATGGACAGGATAGTTTTCTAGTATATATGCCTTGAAATCTATTAGATAATTCAAATATTTCTATTTATTATGACTATATTTGTGTTAAGCATCATTTTTGGCTTGAATTTAAACCCATCATTTCAACAGATTTATCTTTTGCTTAAGGAAAAACAAATTGTCAGTCTTTTAATTAACCTCTTTTTCTAACATTAAATTTTCAAAATTGCTGATACACAGAGATTCAGATTATTCTGTTATTTTGTAGAAAATCCATTGCTGTACCTAGCTGAAATCAGCAATCTTCAGCTTTAGAAGAAGTAGTGATTTTGAAGTAGGTTTGTAATTTGGATCTTTTCTTATTTCTTTTTCTGTGATGGCTCAACTTAAAATACTTTTGTTCAGAAAAGAGGGAAACATTGTGACCCAGTGAGTTAAAAAATATCATGGGTCAAAACTGTTAATATTTAAATATTCTGTGAATATTAAAATAACAGAATTGATCTAAATTGGACCTCTACTTCTTATTTCCCTTTTCTTCAAATAAGAAATACACAAAAAAAAACTGGTAATATTTTCTATTTCCTGAAAATCCTATTAATCATTTGATTATCCTTTTCCCTTTCCAAAGTATGTCTATCCTTCTTCTAATAAAATTCACTATAATTGCTTCCATGTTAATAATTTTGTTAAAATGAAAGTTTTTCAGCTTATATAAAATAACAACATATTTTGTAATTAAAAATTTAGGTAGACTCAACTGAATAGAAACAACTTTTCCAGGTCTCTCCTTTTTCTTCTGTTTTAATGGAAGAAAAAAAAAAGAGTATGGTGGGAGACTTTGACATGTGAGGTCTGGGTTAAATAATCAGTGTTTAATTCATTTGGTATAATGCTTTCTCTTAAACATTATTCCTCTCTCTGAAATTAGGTAAAATGTACTAATTATTAGAATATGGGAGGCTTCGGTTTTTAAGAATCTTAAATACTATTATTTATTCTTTGCCAAACATAAAGATCGGTGTAAGACACTTAAATTTTCTCTAATTTGGAATATACTCCCGCTCCTCTATAGAAGAAAATAGCTTCACATTTTTCCATATCCATGTCACTTTACTTTCATAAACTGTTAGAATTAATTGTTGATTTGTACTTTTCTAAAATAATGATAGTTTTGGATCACTGCACTTAGTGGATTTGTATGTGTGTGTTTGTCACAGAATAGACCATTGGTATAATTTTGCTGCAGTTTCTTCTTTATGATTTCCTGGAATATAATCTTTTTGATCTTTTATTTTTAAGAAATTAAGAGCAACACCAAGGCAGCATTTCTTTAGAACCATATGGACCTCAAGTTCTGGCACTTTCAAAATTTGTGAACATGGTTTAAAATTGATTTTAGTATTTTTTACCCTTGTTTACAGTAATAATAATAGTTATCATTTGTTGAAAACCTTGATGTGCCAGTCTCCTTACTAAATATATTATTTCTAATGCTCCAAAACTTTGGCATTTGCTTCTCATAGGAAAGCAATCCTAGATCCAGTTGTGTATTTTACTCAATATTGCATAGCAAATAAGTGGAAGAGTTAAGGTTCAAATTCATAGTATCTGATTCTAATGCAATATTTTTCTCATTACATTACTAACCCTATTGCCCCCACTCTGTCTACATATATACTCCCTTTTTGAACACTGATAACCTGATTCCTAGCATCCAGTCCCCTCAAAACTGAAAAAATAAAATGATGGCATATTATTATATACCTTTACCAAAGCCCATCTCCTGGCACAATTCCACACACACAAAGTAAACACAACCCTGGCTCAGACGTAAGTCCTTCTGAGATTCTGCCCTACGTTCTCCTGAGGATTAGATAATTGATAATGGCTTACTGCATTATTTTTTCCTAGGTGGTGTATCAGTATTTTTAAATGGATCCTTAATAACTTAACCCAGAATAATAATTGATGGTGGAAATATCTTGACACTTGTTTGGAGATGTCTTTTAAATTACAGAACTCTGTCAGCAACTAGAAGATCACATGAAAAGCAGAGAAGCCCACTCTGCTTATGAGCAAGGGCCATTCAAGAGCCTTCCACCTTATTACAAGAAAGTTATGGTAATTTATTAGCCAACAGATATGCTTACCATTTGTCATTAACCTAAAATATAGATATGTATTAATATAAAGTAATTTGAGTTCGGAAAGTTTTTTTTCTTTCTAAACATGGTATTATATTACCAAGAGACCTTAGAAATGATCTATAATCTTTTCTGACATCTTTAAATATAGTCAACTCTTGACACTTGTGGATTATTATTTCAGTGCTTGTGTGTCTTCTTCTATGGGCCATTATGACAGTAATTTCTATAAATGTAGAGATGAATAGGAAATACTTCTGTCATCAAGAATTTCACAGTCTGTAAGGATAATCAGCAGCATTTTTTTTGCTTAGTATTTATAGTATAATAAAATGCACATATTTCCCAAAGAAGTTTTAAAATAGAGGCTGAAACTTCCTCCATACCTTGTCTAGGAATGTGAGAAGAGGATTTGATAAAAATCTCTGTTCGTCTCAATAAATAAATTCTTAGAGTGTATTGTACATGTGTAATACAGCTGTAGAAACAGCTCTGGCTTTGCCATCCCCTTATCATTCATGAGGTAAATATACAAATTAAATTCTAATCCAATAACTAGTATACTAATTAAAATGTCATTCAAATTCTATTTAATATAATAAACCAAAGAGTATTTATTTGTATTCATGCTGTATAAACTCTCCAAGGTTCTATATGGAATATAAGTGCCTGCCGCAAAGGGGCATACTATATAAATTATAAGAAGAAGCACAAGATATTATAAAATTTTTATAAAATGGATGGTATAGACCAGTATTGTTCAATAGATGTATAATGTGAGCCATGTGTGTTATTTTTAAGTTTTCTAGGTGCTATATTTTAGAAAGCATAAAGAAACAGTTGAAAGTAATTTTAATAATATATTTTATTTAACCCAATATATTATCATTTCAATATGTGACTAATATAAAATTATTAATGAGACATTTTACTCTTTTTTGGTACTGATTCTTTGAAATCTGTGTGTATTTATACTTACAGAATGTCTCAATCTGAACTAGTCACACTTAAAGTGCCAATAGCCACATGTAGCTAGTATCTACCTTATTGAACAGCATGAGATAAGGATAGAATAAAAAATGTTCAGAGAATATGTAAGAATTGTTGTGTGTCTTCAAAATTTAGTAGGTTTTATGTAAGTGGAGGGGAAGGACATGTTTCTGGCAGTATGGAGGAATGCCAGATTCTAGCTGTTGAGTAGTTTACTAGTTTATAATATACTTCAGGTTAATGTTAAGGAAGGTTGGTATAAAATTTAGGAGTGTGTGATAGTCAGTTTGTCATTATATTTTCCAAGGACACTGGACAACACATTTACAAAAGGGCATTCAGTCAAACAGTAATCTTTTTTTTTTAAACATCACTTTTTTTTTATTTTTAATTTTTTCCTTGCAATTTTATTGAGATATAGTCACATACCATACAGTCATCCAAAGTGTACAATCAGTTGTTCACAGTTTCATCTTATAGTTGTGCATTCATCACCACAATTTTTGAACATTTTCATTACTCCAAATAAAATAAAATAAAATAAAATAAAAGATAAAAATAAATGTAAAAGAGAACACCTAAAACATCTCATCCCCTCATCCCCTCCTATTATTTATTTACTTTTTTGTCCCCATTTTTCTACTCATCTGTCCATACTGGATAAAGGGAGTGTGAGCCACAAGGTTTCCAAAGTCCCACAGTCATACCATGTAAGCTATATAGTTATACAGGCATCTTCAAGAATCAAGGATACTGGGTTGCAGTTTGACACTTTCAGATATTTCCTTCTAGTTATTCCAATACACTAAACACTAAAAAGGGTTTGCATAAGAATAACCTCTAGATGACCTCTCAACTCTATTTGAAATCTCTCAGCCACTGAAACTTGACTTTGTTTCATTTCTCTTCCCCCTTTTGATTAAGAAGCCTTTCTCAATCCCGTGAAGCTGGGTTAAGACCCATCCCCGGGAGTCATGTCCCACGTTGCCAGGGAGATTTACACTCTTGGGAGTCATGGTCTACGTAGCAGGAAGGGCAGTGAGTTTACCTGCAGTGTTGGCTTAGAGAGAAAGGCCACATCTGAATAACGAAAGAGGTTCTCTGGGGTGACTCTTAGTCACAATTATGAGTAGACTTAGCTTCTCCTTTGCAATAACAAGCTTCACAAGGGCAAGCCCCAAGATTGAGGGCTTGGCTTTCTAAATTGGGAGTCTCCAGTGCTTGTGAGAATATCAATAATTCCCCAGGTGGGGAAGTTTAATATTTCCACATTTTTCCCCAGTCCCTCAAGCTTTTCAAATACTTTTTTATTCTTTGACCCAAGTTACTCTGTGATATATCAGGGCTTCACTCTGACATGTACAAACAAACCAGATTTCACTTCCTATTCAAGATTCCATGTAATTATGGTGTTTGAATAAACTGGCCATACAAGTTAAGTTATATGGCTTACTACAGAAAATAAAGAATTCCCACCAAGTAAACATCTCTTCCTTTGGTCTCACATAGAAGTTAAAGTTTTAAAACACTGTCATTATCATCCTTTATTCTTTAGTCTGACTTACCTTATTCCTAACCAAGTCCATTTCATTCATATTTCTAATAAGTCTGATCTCTTTTTCAGCTTCTTTAATATTTTCTGTATCTGGTATTGCTGACATTCATAGCTGCTGACTCTGGCTCTGAGTCTTGGGTGTCAATATCAGTAACCTTTTAGGAGTTGTGGAAATAGAATTTTTTACTTTAAGTGTTGGGAGCTAAATAACCCTTGTTCATGATTACAGTGAACCCCAGCATGCTAAATTTTCTAAATTATTACATGGTAAATAAACCTATTTAATTTTGCTTAATCCAGACTTCTTAAACTTGCTGGACTAAGGGGTCCTATTTTCACACAACTAGGATTAACATACCATGGATCTGGTGTCCCATAAAAACATATTCTTTGGAGCAGTGTTCTCATGTATTTTGTATGTTCACAGGTTTGCATAAGATGTATATGAAGAGTGTTTTATCACTACTTCAAGAATTTAGGAATAGTTTCTAATTACATCTTTCTAATTACATAGTCTCTCACAGTTAGATGATGGCATTTATTCATTTATTCACTGAAATTACTACCTATCTTCTCGTCTACGGAAATTCATTTTTCTGAACCCACAGCTGCTTATATGCTTTCTAATGACTCATGTAAATTGATAAATGATAGGCACAATACTTTGTACCTCATTAAATATTCTACAGTTAAAAGGCCCAGGAATATTTGCAATCCATGTTTGATTATCCACTGGCTTTTAACTGATTTTCACAGATATATAAAATTATGGAGGACTGTAAATTTTTCATCTTTAGTTTATGTAGTGTGCGATTACGTAAGTCATAAAATACTTTCCTGAAATTTAGGTAAGCTGTCTCCAGAAATAGCTGTGATTTCTATGAATATTCTTAATGTAAGATACCCATAATAACCTGATTTGCCATATGATTCTACTTTAAATATTTAATTGTTGATTATACTTTCTTATGTATTGTTCAGGCTCTGTACTGAGAATAAATGAAAGTATTTGGTGTACATTTCAGGTCTCCTTATTTCTGTCCTTCCAGATGATGCCCAGAAACTTATCTGTGCCTTCTTTCCTCCCTTCACTGTATAAAGAAGCTGTAAAGGATGATCCACATAGCTGTGTGTTGCAGAAAGTATTGTTCTGGTCATGGGAGCCCAAGTGAGGGGCACCCATAGCCAATCCTGTTACAGAGGAGTGGAATTGCCCTTGAAGCACCCATTTTGGGGGAAAGTGTTGGCTTAGACAAGAAACTAGGCAAATGAGACGAAGGTTCAGCAGAGTTCGGCAGAACTGGGCAAATGACTGAGAGGCAGAAACCTGCAGGAGCCAGCTCTAAGGCCAAGGAGGAGAGGCAGCAAACCAGCTGCACCAGGCTCTCCTGCTTGGAGTGGAAGTCTGGCCGTGGTCCTTTTTTGAACCACATATATCCCACTGCCAGGCAGGTCTGTGCTAGGGAAAAAATATAATACTTAGGAACTCTTGCCCTTCATTTGATACTGGACTTTCCATGGATTTAATAAGTGGGACCCTAAGACAGTTCTAATTTAATTTGAGAAATAATGGAATGCACAATAACCTCTCTTTTCAGAGTGTGGTATTACAGTTTGGGATTTCAGTTGTCCTTTATTTTGGGCGAGATTAAATCTTTAGAACGTACCCTCCAACTAAAGGGTGATTATGAAAATTGTGTGTATGTGTATTCTTTTGGTACAATCATGTTTAAAAACTTTAATCCTATTAAGTATTAGTATTTATTATCAATCATCATTAATGGCTACCCCATTTAATTTATTTTATTTTTTCTTTTCTAGGATTAGGTAAAACCATATCACTGTTTTTGTAGTTTGTACATTACTTAATTACTCCTAGTCAGTTTTGTCTGGCATTAAAATTGCTGTAGCCTTTCTCTGTCAAGAATTGGCTGTTTTTCTGTACCCTAGTCAAACATGGTAAAAAGAAATTAGACTACTTCCTGCTTTCTTGTAACCTGGGGAATCCCTGCTAGCCCTTCCCTGCTGTGAACAGTCTTTTCAATTGCTCAAGTAGCAGCTATGTAGGTGAAAGTTCTTTTGCTAAAGAAGGAAATTCAGCAATCATTTCACCCTTCCTTCTTCGGCCTGTATCTGCACACAAGTGGCCTATGCCTTAATCATTTCTGTTTACATTGTTTTTAAAGTATCAGTTATTTTACAGAACTTAACTTTGAAAAATCTACATAAAAAGAATTAAAAAATAATATAACAACTGGCAATTCATATAGCATGTTCTTTCTTAAAACTCAGTTGTGAAATTTAAACAGTTTTGTCTTCATCTACATTAATTATAACTAATTTCTGCATGTATTTTCAGATACTCTATAATTTCTAATGAAATTAAATGATACATATGGCAAATTCTCAATGATTGTATGATTTTGTTACTTAATATTTTTGAAAAGTGTAGAATATTTAAAATCATTAGTGAAAAAAGAAAAACTTTTAGCAAAATGAAATTTGGGATCTCACAGCTTTACTGAGTGATTCATAAATCTGGCAGCACCCAGTCCAGGAAATAGAGGGGATCTCCAAGGAGCGGTAGAAAGGGCAGGGTTTATGTCTACAGACTATCAGAATCAACAAGGAAGCTAGCAGTATAAATGACTCTCTTGGCTACATCAAATTATTTATCTTTATTTATCTAATGTCAAACCAAGGGGCCAGAACACACAAGCTGGAGTAGGCAGACCGTGATTGGCCTAAACTGGAGCTGGTGGTCTGTGATTGGTTGGCCTTCAGTTTCCAGTTCTGGAGGAGCCCAGCAGGGCCAGAAGGAGGAACTAAGTAACATCTTCGTTTGCTAACAGTTCGGCATGAGCCACTCCATCTTGGGCTCATCCACCTTTTTAACAATACTTAAAATAGTCTACTATTTATATTAAACTTTAGTTAATAGTTAAAAGAAAGCTCCTTGTGTAGAGCTCAGATTGCTACTAGGTGTTCAATGTAGTAGAGACATGATATTCAAATCTCCTTGGCACTATGAAAATAAACCACTTGGCTTCAAACAAATGATACTTAACTAAACCAGAATCTTTTGTAATCTTCATAGATAATGAGAAATATATAGGTGCATGTATGAACAATGGCATAGTTTTGTTTTCCAAGTTTTTTTGTTTAAAAATATATCCAGTGTCTTAGAAAATATAATTATTTAAATAATATAGAGCTATTTTTTTACTTTACTTTTTAATTCTGACATTGATTGCTGTTAAATTGTTTAATTACTATTATGATAATTTTATTGTCTTAGGGGATAGCTATGTCTTTTTATTTATTTAAATTGCCTTGTGTATATTCTTATGCATTCAATGTTTTGCATTTCCCTTAAACACTTTATTAAGTGTTAAAAACAGTGTAGGAGAGAACCTATGATGGCGGCTAGGTGAGACAGAGCAAGGAGACACCTCCGTCAAAAACACTGAATAAAAACCAGAAAGTGACCCAGAACGTCACCTCCAAAGTAGCACCAGCCGGACAAGGTCTGCTAAAGCCACAGGGAACGTGCATTTGGTGAAACCAGGAGTCTGCATTCTGAAATGAGTGAGTGAGTCGGCTG
>PVKY010010219.1:0-12768 GCA_004027775.1 Bradypus variegatus
GGAACTGAACAACAACGCTCAGGTAAGGCCCACCACACCCAGGGAAGGGGAAGGGGAGGCTAGAATCAGGCCTCTTAGATACATCCCTTACCTCAGTGTGTTCAGGAGGCCCCAGGTTCTCAGACCCCAGAAGAGGAGACGCTACTAGGAGAAGCAGCTGGAGGTCAGGAGGTGGCAGAGTTGATACTGATGCAAGACTTTGAGGACCATCCTGACAGTGATGAGGTGAGCTCAGGGAGAGGTTGGGACTGTGGCTTCCTTTTTATGCCCATTTGTGTCTCCAAGTAGAAGCATGTGATGTAGGAATATGTAGTGGGAAGATGGGCTCCCTAACTCAGTTTCACCCACCCCAGGACACGTTTTATGCTGTGACACCATTGCCCTGGTGTCCCCATTTGGTGGCAGTATGCCCCATACCTGCAACAGGCCTGAATGTGACCCAACCTTGTCAGGACTGTGGAACACTCCAGGAGAATTGGGTTTGTCTGTCTTGCTATCAGGTGCGAGCAGAGGAAGGGGATAGGGTGGAGGTTGGCCCAGGAGAAAACCCCGGGTGGGTACTGAACTTCCACTCCTGGCACTCACCCCCCAACCTCAGGTCCACTGTGGTCGTTACATCAATGCCCATATGATGCAACATCATGAAGACTCAGGACACCCACTAGTTCTCAGCTACGTTGACCTGTCTGCCTGGTGTTATCACTGTCGGGCCTATATCCACCACCAGGTAGGCCCTGGGCAGACCCATTAACAAGTGCACACTCAGACTCCCCACTCACCCCCCACACACACATACCTTCTCCGACTGTGTAAGAGTAGAATGGGCACCTCTCTACTTGACTATCTCATGTGATTCTTTTGTGGTATGGGGGCTGTGGGATAGCCTAAGGAGACAGGGTGGCTGAAGGTTGGAGCAGGAGCAGCCTCCAGTCTAGGGTAGAGTGGGTCTCACCCTCTCTCACCTTCCCTGTTCTTGCCTCATCCTCAGGCTCTTCTAGATGCGAAGAACGTTGCCTACCAGAGCAAGTTTGGGGAGGACATGCCCCACCCATGCTAAATACCAGAACACGCTCCCGCTTTTCTACCTTCTGAGGCCCAAGACAGACCAGCCTTAGTTCTTTCCAGCCTGTTCCTTGGGTGAAGGGTAGCCTTTCCATTAAAGCCTATCCCAAATACCTTTTATAACCCCCCCCCACCAAGGGCACTTATTTAAGTGTAAATACCTTTAAGAAGACTACCATGAACGCTCCCCTTCCCCACTGCCTATTTGAGGGACTCTACTGCCCCTCATAGGGAAAGGATATGGGTAGTTCAATGCCTGCAAGAGGGTACCAATATGAAGATGACATCGGGGGGGGTGCTGATGGCAGATATGGTGGGGTTGCATATGTAATAAAGTGTAAGCTGTGCATATGTAATAAAGTGTAAGCTGTTACAACACCTGGAGAAAGCATTTAACCCTTGAATGGGTGGAGAATCCCACACCCCTGGCCAGCTGGGCAGATGAGTAATGAAGGGATGAAGGGATGGGTCTTTATCAGACTCCTCCATTGCCCCAAAAAATCTAACTGAAAATAAAGCAAGCAGCTTGCCTGGCTCCACTAGAGATTAAATGGTGGAATCTGAGAAAATGTCTGCCTTAGAAATATGGGCCTCACTACAGTCCCAGCCACACCTGGGGCAAGAAAACTATCAGGAAAAGTCCTCACCAGACCTTAGTCGCCCCATCTGTCTGATTGTGTTGGGGGGTGTGGGGAGGGGTGCAGTTCAGGTTTAATATATGAGAGTTGTGGACGTCGTGGGTAGCTTCTTGGGGGAAGGAGTGCCTACCCTTGACCAAAGGTGGAATATTGGAGGGCAATTTTGGAGTTTTATTTTTTCCACATAATGAGGATCATTTTGGCACTTCAAGGGAGTCAGGACTGAGGCTTCTTGGTCTTTAGTTCATGACCACCTATGATCCCAAGATGACCACAACATCCCCAGCCATTCAGTCAACAAGAAAGGAAATGGGGAAGGACAAAGGGGGCGGGGCCAGCTAGCATCCCCCTTTTAAGTTTTTGAGAGGCCCTGTCCAATGACTCCCGCTCACCATTGGTCAGAACTGTGTCACATGGCTGCCCTAGCAGCAAGGGAGCCTGGGAAAGCTCTAGTTACATGCAGATCCGCCTCCAATAAAATCAGGTTCTTCTGTCCTGACACAGTAGCCCCTGCCCCGGAAGTCTTTCCCTCCAGGCATGGACGCAGCCCTCTCGGCAGCTCCCCAAAGCCTGGATCAGGCCGGGACAATCTCCATGGCCTCCAAGAGGCACTTGCAAAACAGTTCCCAAAGTATGGCCATTCAAGTCAAAATCCACACCCACCCACACACAATGCTACCAGGACTCCGGGCAGCAGGCAGGGAGCCCTGGGCACCCCCAAGGGGCCCTCCTTTGTGCACACGTGCTGGTGGAGCTGCAGGGCATGCCCGGGGCATGACCTTGCGCTCACCCCCAGGGCAGCGCCGGGGTGCCGGCGGGAGGTACCCGAAGCAGCACCGCGCATGCCTACAACCCCCTTCCCCAACACTTGCTGTGCGGGCTGGGTGCAAGTACCTAGGCTTTCTGTGAGCGCCGGCCGGGGAGAAACGGGACCGCCTTTCCCAGCATAGAGGTGAGCCGAGCCGGCCGGGCCTCTACCGGCCCGGACCCCGACCCTGTCCCCGACCTGGGAGGTCTTTTCGGAGCCGGGTTTTAGGGGGCGTGAGCGAGGTCGGGAAGGTCCCCACGTCTTGGGCTTGGAGGAATCCTTCCCCTACCCCTCCCCTTCTCCGCGAGGTCCTCAGCCAACTTCCCAGCCCCTTGCTCCCATGGCTTGTGAAGGGGAGACCTGGGCCAGGGTTTCCACCCTGCAATGGATTGAGGAGAAGGCTGAGACCCCTCTTTTGCTGTATCCCCGAGGGGCATGGTCACCTCGCTGAGCCTTGCCTGGTGAAGCTGAGCGGGTGTCGTGAAGGGTGGGAATGTCGGGCAACCACCTGGTGCCTACTAAACACTCAGTAAATATCTGCTGCCCTTATTATCGTTGTGCCCACCTTGGTCAAGGGGATGGAGCCCTTCTCATGTCTCTTCCACTTAGATGATGGCACCTTCAGCTTCACAGGGGCTCAGGCTCAAAACTTAGGACAGCCCCACCCCCACCCCCACCCCTACACTCCTACCTTTTAAATTCTAAAGCAATGTCTCAGGAAATCCTGTCAGTCCACCTTCAGATTCTATCCGGAATCCCACCTCTCCTCACCAGGCCCACGGCCATCACATGGCCACCACCATTGTGGGTGGTCTGGACTGCTGCAGTGTCTTCTGCCTTGCTGCTCCCATTGTCTTCCCCTCCCCAGTTTGTCCTCACAGCTGTGTCTTCTCCCTCTTTCTTTCCTCCGACTGTTGGGGACCCCCAGAGCTCTGTCCCTTGCTTATTTCTCCCCCATCCCCCACTCCCCTTCCTGAGCGAGCACATCCAATGTCCATCTTCAGTTATCCCTCTGGGCTGAGGACCCCAAAGCTGGATCCCCATCTGAGCCCTTGCCCCCCACCCCTTCAGCTCCAGCTCCCAAACTCAATATACCGTCCCCACCCTGTCCTGGTACCTCAAACCCACCAGTCTTCCCCCAAACTGCCACTGCTTGTGGTTTCCAGAGTTGTGATGTCTGCACCAGGAACTAACGCCCATAAATATTTACTGAATGACTTTGTAGTGATTTGCTAAATTGAGTGCTTGCAAGTGCAGGATACTCTACTTAATCACCTTGTTTATTGTCATTTCTCACCACCAGGATAAAAGCCTCACCAGGGCAGCGATTTTAGTCTTATTTTGTTTGCTGCCATATCCCCAACACCCGCCTAATTCCTGGTACACAGTAAAATTCTTGAATTAATGAATGAGGATTAAGTTATAATAATGCCTCACATTTATCCAGCACCTTCTGCATGCTCATCACCTATTCCCAAAATATATTTTACTGATTTATCTCATTTATTGTCTGTCTCCCCCACTAGAATGTAACCTTCACACAAAGGCCAGAATTTCGGGTCTATTTCTTTTTTCATCTCTGTGTCCTGGCCACATGGTAGGTAATCAATAAATGAATGCTGAATAATGAATAACTAAGGATTAAATTATAATGATAATGGCTAACATGCTCCCTAGTTTACTTATTTATTTGGTTAATCATCCCTGTCCACCCCTTTGAACATAAACTCCCTGAGGGTAGACTTCTAAATGTGCGCATACTGTATGGCAGGGAAACAAAGCAGACAAAATCCCTGCCCTCCAGAAAGGGAGGTGGTGACTGCAAGTGAGCATTGGGGTTCTTTTCAGGGTGAGGAAAATCTAAAATTAGGTCATGGTGATGGTTGCACAACTCTGTAAATATCCTAAAAACCATTGAATTGTTCACTTTAAATGGGTGAACTTGATGGGATGTAAATCATATCGCAGTAAAGCTGGTAAAACAAAACAAAACATCCCTGCCCTCACAGAGTTTTATATCATAGAAGGGAGAGAAAGAGAGACCATAAAGAACAGACATAATTTATATAGCATATCAGGTGATTAGCACACGTGAGGAACTCAATAAATGTTTATTCAGTGACACCCAGCTGTCCCCTCTCCCCATATGATCTCACCTAACCTATCCCAGTTTTCTTTCTGCTCTTTCTATTTGCAGGGCCTGCCGTCCACTTCTCCTGGAGTTGCCCGCTTGCAGCATGGCACTGTCCACGAAGTCTAGCATCTTCGACCTGGGCCTGGGCGTATGGGACGTTAGCTCCCAGGAGGAGAAGCGCAGGTCTCTGGCACGCTGCCAGGGTGTCAGCCAGCAGCTACCCGAGTACAAGGTGGTGGTGGTGGGTGCCAGTGGCGTGGGCAAGAGCGCACTGACCATCCAGCTAAACTACCAGTGCTTCGTGGAGGATCATGACCCCACGATCCAGGATTCCTACTGGAAGGAGGTGGCCCTGGGTCGTGGGGGCTGCATCCTGAATGTGCTGGATACAGCAGGGCAGGCAACCCACAGGGCCCTGCGTGACCAGTGTGTGGCCATCAGTGACGGTGTGCTGGGGGTCTTTGCCCTCGACGACCCTGCCTCTCTAACTCAACTGCAGCAGATGCGGGCCACCTGGGGCCCTCACTACACCCAGCCCCTCGTCTTGGTGGGCAACAAGTGCGATCTCGTGACCACTGCCGGAGATGTTCATGCCGCTGCTGCAGCCCTTGCCCAGAGCTGGGGGACTCCCTTCGTGGAGACCTCAGCCAAGACCCGCCAAGGCGTAGAGGAGGCCTTTACCCTGCTTGTCCATGAGATCCAGAAGGTCCAGGAGGCCATGGCAGGGGCCCAGGGGGAGAGGGCCCAGCCCCGGAAGATCACTTGGCGCTGTGGCTGCTCTGTGGCCTGAAGTTCTTCGTCAAGAAAAGCAGCCCCTCACCCACTCCCAAGATGATGGTTCCTTTCACACGTGACCCTCCCCCTATCCCAGAGCAACTGGCTGCGTGGGATACCTTTGGAGTCCTGGGGACAGATAGACCCCTCTCTCAGGGAGGTTTCCGTTTGGTTCACATTTCATTTAGTTTTGGTTGTGGTGAGTCAGGCTGAGAAATTTTGTGCCACAGTAAATAAATGATGTTCCTAGTTTTCAAAACAACCTCTGTGCCAAGTGTCTTCTGGGTGGGGTGAGACTGTAGAACATAACTTGAATTATGAGTACTCTGTCATTCAAGAAATTTGGGGGATCCCCCTGTATGCCAGGCCTTGCTTCAGATGTGAGGGATGTAGAGGTGAACAAGACATGTAGATAAGACATTCCTGGGGGCTGGGGGGGGGGGCGCTGCAGGTGAAGGAAAATTAAACAGATATGTAGCACAAAGTTAGTGATAAAGGGTATGTATTAAAGGCAGGGGAGGGAATAGAGTAGCAGGGATGCTCCTTAGCCAGGGAAGTCAAGTAAAGTCTTGAGTGGGTGAAATTTGAGCAAAAACTGGCAGGTAGTTGGGGAGAGAAGGAAGAGCCAGCGCAAAGGTCACAGTCACAAACCAGCCACCACCACTCCAACCCACAGTGTCTTCAAGTTCTGGGGCAAGAGGCCAGAGGTAGAGATTGGCTATATTATATGATTAGATATTTTAAAATGACAAATCAAGCTAACAAACACAGACACAATACATCCTCCCTACCCCCCTACCTGGACAAATACACTTCCTTAATGACCCGGAAGTCCAGGTTGGCAAGTCTTAGATTCCTCAGGGGTGGGGAGGGCTGACCCCAGGCCCTTTCTCGCTCACCTCACCATGCCCCTGCCCACATCAGGAAGACACCTAGGTATGCATGTGAACATCCGGGCCAGCACAGTCCGAGCGCCACTCATGCTTCTCACAAACAGCCCCCCTCCCTTGACAAACCCCTCGGGCTTCAGGAGGATGAATTGTGGGAAGATGCTGGTGCAGGCCCTGAAAGTGTTCTCAAAGGCCTTTGAGCTCCCCAGTCCCCAGAGGCCTGTGTGCCAGTTTGGATATATTATGTCCCCCAGAAAAGCCATGTTCTTTAATGCCAGACTTTAGTCTTCATAAGTTCACTGAACTAATACTTAAGACAGCTCAAAAGCCGACACTGCTGCTGATGCTTGGAGATGCAGATAGAAGGATGTTTGGAGATGCTAAGCTAAGAGATGAAACCCAGAGTTTGCCCCGGAGAAGCTAAGAGAGGACCCTCAGATGCTTAGAGAGAAATATCCTGGGAGAAAGAAGCAAGGATGCACAAGAGCTGAGAGAGAGAAGCCCAGAGACATTATGGAGAAAGTCATTTTGAAACGCAACCCGGGAGCAAAGAACCAGCAGAGGCCAGTCACGTGCCTTCCCAGGTGTTCTGACAGGTGTTCTGGATGCCATCAGCCTTGGCCTTTCTTCAGTGAAGGTATTATCTTGTTGATGCCTTAGTCTGGACACTTCTATGGCCTTAGATCCCCTTTATAAAAGCCAGTCCATTTCTGGTATTTTGCATAATGGCACCATTAGCAAACCGGAACAGCCTGAAAGGGGGACACAGGATCCTGGAGGATCTGCCTTTGTCTATTTGTATGCCTCCCCCAGTGAGGAGAGGCACAGCCTGGGGGAAAGCGGGAGGGGCCCCTCAGCCCTCATCTAAGGGCGGTCACCACCACCCAGCCCTCCAGCCGCCCCCCTCCCTGCCACACACACACACTACCACGCAAACAAGCATATAGCTGCTTCAGATCATATTTATTGTGGAGCCAAGGGGTGGGGATCTTGGAGTTAGAGGGCAACCGGGGCCGGGGGTAAGCCGTTCTCCACGCGTTGAGGGAGAGCAGTCTGGAAGGTGGAGGCGTGGGCAGTCCTGGGTCGGAGGGCCCGCGGGACTCCCGCGGTGCTCAGGGAGGCAGGAGGCGACGCGCCGGCGCCTGGGGGGCGGGGGTCTCCAGGCGTTTCACGCGCAACAGTGCCCCCAATACGCCCTCAGAGGGCACGGCAGGGCCCAGATCTTGCTCTGCCGCGCGGCGGAGGCGGCGCGGGGCTGCCGCAGCCTCTGGGTCCGCACTCCCGGCTAGAAGCCGCCCCAGCAAATACCTGCCGGGGAAGCAGAGCGGTGAGCCGTGATGATGTGTTTACGTGTCACCGCCGGGAGCCAGACTGCACGGCTCCAAATCCCACTTAACGCCTGGGGACCCGGCCGTCCCCGACCCACTGCTTGCACCTCCAATTCCCACCTCCACCTCCGATCCCCAAAACTCTTGGCTTCCGCGCCTTCCACCTTCCCCACCCTAGAAGCCTGGCATCGGAGGCCCCCTCTCCCATGTCATCCCTGTCCTCCCAACCAGGTTATCTTTGCCCCCACGCCCTGAATCCGGGAGCCCACTGCCTCCCAGGTCCTGAACCCCCGCCCCTCCCCAGGACCCAGAGCAGAAGGACCCCGCAGTCCCTCGCAGCCCCCAGTCCTCATCTTCCCGGGATGCGGGCGCCCGCCCCCTTCCCATCCCTTGCTGGGGTACCTCAGCAGCTCGGGGTCCACATCGGGCATCTCGTCGCCGGTGTCCTCGGCGTCGGGACCGGCGGGGCCGTCCTCGTAGGCTGGGGGCCGGGGTCTGAGAGCAGCGGCGGGGGCAGGGGCAAGCTGGGCTGCGAGGGCTGCAGGGTCAAGGCGGGCGCGGAGCAGGGCGCGGGCGAGCTGCGCGGCGGGCGCGTCCGGGTCGTCGTCCAGGGTCAGGCCCGGGTCCGAGGCGCGGGGAGCGCCCCAGAGGCGCAGCAGCTGCGCCAGGACGCGTGCCTGCTGATCCTCGGCCTCCTGGGCCTCAGCCCGCGCCCGCTCCTGCCGTTCAGCTTCCAGCAGGTGCGCCAGCGCCCGCGCCAGCTCCTGCACCGCGCCCGCAGCCTCTCCCCGGGGCACCGCCCGCCGAAAGCGGCGGGGAGCGCCAGCTTCGGTCATGGGCTGCGAGGGTGCGCCCAGACCGCGGGGCTCCTGAGGGAACATGAAGCGGGGGAAAAGATGTGCGTCAGCGTCCGCGGGGCCAGGGACTCCCAGCCCGGGAGGCTCCATGGACTTCACATATTCCCAGATGCAACCCAAAGGCCCAGAAGTTGCTTAGACACCCTGAAGGCCACGGGACCCCCACAAATATCTCCAGACACATTTAAGACCACTAAAGATCTCTAGATCCCCCAGGGACTTCCTAGTGATTCCCAGAACTTGCTCTAGGGTTCCTGGAGACCTTCAGTCACTCTAAAGACTCCTTTAGATCCCTGAGACTCCCCCAAACCTATCACCTTCTAGTTACGCCCCCCAGAAACTCCAAATACGTCTGCAGAATCCTAAGACCCTCCCCCTAAATCCCTCATAGACCTCCAGTGACCTCCCAGTGAGTCCCAGGACCAGACCCAGATACCCCAGGAGAACCTCAGACACACAAGGGCCCCAACAGGCCCCTTGAGACCCCCAGATATCCCCCAGTGTCCTCCTGGTGACTCCCTGAGACCTCCTAGTGCCCCCTGTTGACTCCCAGACCCTCAGATACCTGATTGGGCTAGTCACATACAAACACACAAAACACACACACAGCAACTCACACTTAAGTCTTGCAAGTATGTAGCTTTCACTTCTGGTAATAATAAGAGGGACTACAAACTGGGAAAAACCCTCCTACTACAGAACTGCTAAAAAGACTGGATATGTTATTTTTAAATAGTTTTTCAAAGGCATTGTTAAATATCTGCCTCAATCCAAAAGTCAGCCCTAAATCTTAAGGGAAAAACACTAAATGCATAAGCATTTCCACTAAAGTCAGGAACAAGACAAAAATGTCCCCTATCACCTCTGTTATTTAACAGTGTTCTGAAGATACCTGCTAAAGCAATCAGATAAGGAAAGAGAAGTTAGAGGAACAAAATTTCAAAATAAAGAGGTAAAATTATCAGGATGTGTATATAATATGATTATGTATAGGGAATGCTTAAATAATCAACTGAAAAATCACTACAAAAAATAAGGGAATACAACATTAATATAGAAAATTCTATAGCTGTCATATCTACCATCATCACTCCATCTGTGGTTTCTTTATGAATATATAAGCAAATGCAAACATAAGTTCCTATTGTTCCCCTCTTTTACCCAAAAGGTGGCAGACTGTTCTGCACCTTGCTTTTTGGAGTTTTCTATCTATATTAGCACATTGACAGCATTGTGCGCTCTCTCTCTCTCTCTCTCTCTCTCTCTCTCTCTCTCTCTCTCTCTCTCTCTCTCTCTCTATCTCGCTCTCTCTCCCTTTCTGTTTTCCTCTCCTTCCTGTATTGAATCCCTTTGTGTGGATGTACAATAGTTTATTTAACCAGACTCCAGTTATAGACATTTGGGGTGTTTTCAATGTTCTGTTAAACTTATCAACAATCCTGGAGTGAATAATCTAGTTCCTATATCATTTGGCACCTGTGCAAATTAAGCCACAGGATAAATTACTCAATGATGAATTTTCAGTTCAGGCAATTGTGGTAAAATTTCAGAAATAAAAGAGGGCATTAAAAGTATGAGTAAGCAACAAAAGACCACAAAAATGACCATGAAGATCTGAAAAAGAAACATCTAGAACATCTACAAATATATTTAAAATGAAATTAAAAAATCAAAGGACAGGTTAAACAGCAGATTTGACTCTGCTGAAGGAAGTAATAGAATTGAACAGAGCTCAGAGATAGACTCATACATTTTGACATTTGCTACATGATGGTCGTGACTTTGCAGAGCAGTGGGGATGGGATTGACTTCTTCAATAAATGATGTAGGAATAACAAGTCATCCAAAGTCATGAAAAATGGAAAGGCAGAGACAAATAAATTTGACTGCATTCAATATTAAGAATGTCTTTTTATCTCAAGACACCATAAAAAGAACAGAAAGTAAAACCATGGAGAGGGAGGAGATGCCTGCTACATTAATAATCAATAAAGGATTAGTACTCAAACTGTACAAAAAATGCCTAAAAACCAATAAGAGAAAAACAAACCAACATGAAAAATGAGAAGAATACGTGAAACATATTTCACAAAAATGCTTAATAAATGTATGAAAAATAGTTAACCTCCTTAGTAATCAGGGAAATGCAAATTAAAGCCCTATCAAGTGTTGCCATGGATAAGGAAAAAACAGAAACTCTCATACATTGCTGGTGGGAATTAAAGTGGCAAAATAACTTTGAAGAGCAATTTGGCAATGTGTAGAAAGATGTACATATCCTATGGCTGAATCCTGGGGTGTGACACTCTGGAGCAACTCTTGCACTTATACAATTGGATACGAGTTAATGAAAGATTACTGCAGCACTGTTTAAAATAGCATTAAAAGTGGGGGGGGGACTACAAAGAAAGAAAAGCCTGGAAACAACCCAAAAGTCCACTGACAGGAGAATGCGTATACAACTCATGGTATACTCACAGGATGAAATATGTAGCAATACAAATAAATGAATTACAGCCACATACCTCAATATGGATAAATCTCATGACCAATGTAGAGCAAAAAAAGCAAGTTGCAGAATTCCACTGCAGACTCCTGAGACAACCAGGCACCCCAATGACATTCCTAGTGACCCCTAGTAACTACCAGAAGACAGACTCTGGGTTCCAGCCCATTTGTGTGATGTTGAAAAGCAAGAAAAATGAAACAATATATTCTCTAGCAAGACATAGGTAAGTAATAAACTACAAATAAAAATATGAGATCAGGAAACAGAAAATACAGGATAATGATGATGAGGAAGGAGGGTTGCCCACAGACGCTTCTAATATATTGGTCATGCTCTATTTCTTAGGCTAGGTGGTAGATGTGGAGGTTTATTTGATCAATTTTCCTCACATCATAGATAGATTATATATATTATTATTTTTTATATATATATAAAATCATTTTTAACTCTTCCATCCTTGACACAGACAGTCCTGAAAAGCAACAGGAGGAAGCTGCTGCAGGTGCTCTTGCCTGGTGCCCACCACTCCTCAGCCCCCCACCCTCGTTGGGGGGAATCACAACCTCACCAGCAATTAGCCTCACAAACACTCAACTGGGATTTGAAATGTCAGGGATGCAACCCCAACACATGCTACATCCAAGGAATGGCGCACATTCACACACAC
The DNA here is from genome assembly GCA_004027775.1 of Bradypus variegatus. NCBI lineage: Eukaryota > Metazoa > Chordata > Mammalia > Pilosa > Bradypodidae > Bradypus > Bradypus variegatus. Next base: position 11,668 of record PVKY010010219.1, read on the forward strand.
GGCTGCCTATGCAGTTACCAACGCCAGGCCACCCAGCTCCAAGGACACGCACCACCCCCTCCAAGACACAAATGCCGCACGGAGACATCATGGCCCCTCTCCCCACCGCAACAGAGCTCCATGAAGAAACAGCGGGAGACAGCGTCATGAATGAGCATGCAAAATCCCCGCCACGCAGTCCAACCGAACCAAAATGGAATGTGCCGACTGGGATGCAAAGACCACCCCTTCCTACACAAAACCGAAATCACACAGACACACACAGAGACACACAGAAAGACACGCCCATATGCCACACCATCACAGATCAGGCTTCACAAGCACACAAACTGTGTCATCGAGAAAACACCTGGACCCACACAAAGTCACGCAGGAAAACAAGATCCAACCCCATTATCACACACACTGCACACCCGGGCACACGACGGCACCTTCGTATGGACGCTCGGAAGCGGTCACACGAAAGGACACACCCTTACAAAGACACGATACCCCCACCCCCCTGTCATTGCATCATGCGCACACATACCGATTTGCACACACCCTCCATTAACGCGCCCCAGTCCGATGGACAGCGCCTCGGGCGGCAGGCCCAGCTTAGGGTCAAGTGGGCAAGGCCGAGCCCGGGATGCCACCACCCTGCGGATCCAGAGACTGAGCCTGGTCTCGGATGCGCCGGCCTGGTCTGGGGGTGGACTGGCGTCGGGACCTCAGGCCACCTTCGCCGATCTCTCCGCACTGGTCAGGAGCTTGTCCAGCAAGGGCGAGGCAGCGAGGCACCGACCCAGCCCCCAGCATCCTCTGTCCCAGCCCCCCACCCCGCGCCCAACTAGGGTCGCACCTTTACCGGCCGAGCGCAGAGCGCGGGGGGCGGCCGAAGTAGGCCCAACAGCAGCAGCACCAACACGCCGACGCCCCCGGCCCGCGGCCCGCCGAGCAGCGGCGACCCCGCCATGCTGCCCCAGCGAGCCGGGCTCCGGTCGGGCGGACTGGCTGGCAAGTGCGCAGCGCCCGGGCTAGCGGGCAAGGCTGCGGTCCTCTGCGGCTGCGCACGCCCGGGAACCGTGCCCTCTCCTGCCCTCCCCCCTCCTCCCTACCCCC
>PVKY010010220.1:0-12767 GCA_004027775.1 Bradypus variegatus
CAGTCTGTGGATGGACGATTAGAAAAATAGGGGAAGGAAACAAACAAACAAATTGACAAGGGCACCCAGTGTTCTTTTTTTTTCTTTTTTTTTCACTTTGATTGTCCTTTTTCACTTTGGGTTGTTGTGCTTGTTGTTTTTGTATGTGTGCTAATGTAGGTGTCAGGGATTGATTTAGGTAATGAACATACAACTGTGTAATGGTACTATGAACAATCGAATCTACGATTTGTTTTATATGACTCCTGGCATCTGAATATATCTCAATAAAATGAAAAAAAAACACATCAAATAAAAAAAAATTCTATAGGGAGAACCTAGCACATGGAAGACACTGAATATATCTCTATTACTAACAGAAGAGCTGATTTTAAAATACAAAATTATAATAAATCCACAGTCTTTCTTCTCCTGAAGTCATTTACAACCCATCTATGATTACATGTAGAATTTAAAATTTTCTGAACATATATAAGATATCCAACATAGTAAGACCCATATGCAGGATTCCTTCATTTTATTTATTTTTTAATTCAATTTTATTGAGATATAGTCACATACCATGCAGTCATAAGGATTCCTCCATTTTAAAGTATTCTATTAGGAATGCAATCAATTAGAATATTCACAGAAGACTCACAATTCGTTGTCTAAACTTTATGTGGCTTGCATATTATTATAAATAATGGTCTTTTAATAAATATTTGTAAATAATGGGATTTCTATCCATACAAACATTTCAGAATTTTTATAGCAATACAAATGGAAACAGAATGTATCTGCTCATTTAAAGTTCTAGGGAAGAGGGGGTGGGAAAGCAATATTGGTTTGCAATTGATGATTTCCAAATGATTCCTGTAACTGTGCCCTAGAATCACTAATCCCGGCTTGAAAGCACAATTTATAGACAAATTCAACTTCCCAATAATTCTCTCATTAGAAAAGAATCTTATCAAGATCACAATACAATCAGCATATTCATTATAAAAATTATAATCTCTCTGGGCTATTAGCTCTTGAGGGAGGGGCTGCATCCTTTGTTCCCCTCTGAATCCTCTTCTCCTAGTTATGATGGGCAGAATATAATATAATACTTAATCAAATATCAGTCAAATGAATGGAGAAGTGCTATTGTGGATAAAGGGAATCTAATTTTCTTCAACTAACATTCAAGAGCTACTGTCTTCTCATTAACTTTAAATCTGAAAGCACTGAATGTCACTGGTTTTAGGAAAAATATGACCTTCAGTCACAGCAGAAAGACATGAATCACTGTAATTTTTAATGTAGCATTTAAAGGCAGCATATTAAGACAAATGCATAGAATAAGCACCATATATTTCAAAGACAATAACTGTTAAAAAAAATTCCCAGATGGAAATGCAAATTATAGAATTACATGATCTGCAAAAGAATAAAGAACCTTAGACTTTTTATAATTCTATAATTTTTTAGGGGGGGAACCACCCTTTGTCAGGTGACAGAATGTAAACCAATCAAAATTCAAACCTCTTCTAACTCAGACTTCAACAGCAACATGGCTGGATTGCTTTAGAAGAAGCAGCGATGAGGAGGATCTGTAACAGAAGTCATAATTCCCTGCATTCTATTTCTAGCAACACTGCTCTCTTCAGCCTAGTCAATTACCCCCCTCTCTCCACCTAGTTCATCACAAGCTATTTTACTGCCATTCAGGCCATGAAAACAGGGATAAATAGGAAAGGGTGAAAACAGTATCCCATACATTATCCACAAACAGCTTAAAGAAAGAAAACTGGGTTATTATAGGCAACAGTAGAATAAGGTTACAAATCAAGAAATCACTTTAGCAAGAGTGATTGTGGTTTGAGAGCCTAAAAGGATATTCAAGTGAGAAGCAAAAATACTTCCTAAACAGTAAAATAAAAAATAATTGACCAATCTTAGTTTTATAACACTTGCTGATTCTTTCAGATAAAGAATAAACTCTACTATAGGTAAGGGACTCTGGAAATATAGCGACGGCTTCAATGTCTCATCTCTTACTGGTAAACCGTAACCATGAAATGCAAATTACAGGAAATTTTAAATACTTCATATAAACTACAGAATACTTACAGCCCACTGTCCTAATAAATTTACTAAGAAGTTGCCACTAAATCGAACAGACAGCATCTGGGAAATAACATAGAGGTTTGACACCAAGGCTGACTGAAGAATAATGGGAATGTTGGAGGTGTAGAAGAGCTTGATGGGGTAGCTGCTGTACTGTCCTCTGTACCGAGCCGACTTAATGGGCAAATCCACACGAAATCCCTAAAGGACAAAAATTAAGAGCACATAAGGGGAATGTACACATAGCGAAAAGAAGACAAACCAGAGAGGCCAGACAAGGAACATGAGGGAGGATGAATTTTCGCTAATGATGTTAATAAAGCGTTTTCCCGTTGCTTACAGACACCTGCAAATCCTTTTCTCTTTCACACCTGCCTAATATTTTGCTAACAACTAGAGTCTAAAGAATTAAATTACCTGCTTGGATAGATTCTGACACAATGATTTATTAGATATATAATATACATTATATACATTTCAAATTGCATTCTCCTTAATAGCAAATGAAAATCCACACCCCACTTACTTCAACGAAGAGATCATACTTACCTGAAAATATATAACAACAGCAAACACAAAAACTGTAGCAATGAGGTTCATAAGATTGGGTAAATTCTGGCGGTAGAAAGCTTCCCTTAAAGCTCGGACTTTGTCTGTCCTGGTGGCCAGTAAATGGAATAGGGCAATGACAGCCCCCTCAAACTCGGTACCTGATAAATCAAGGCAGAAGGGAGCTGTAGACTTTGGAGCCAAAGTTGTCAGAAAGGTTAAAACAAATAACCTTGAAACCCCAGCACACAGGAGACAATATGACTCAAATCATTCATCAATGTTTAGTTTATGAAACAGCCATGTGTGAAGGTTCTAAAAATACTTAGATCATTGAGGCAAATGTATCTTTTTTAGCAAAAACTCTGAAATTTTCTCAAGGAACTATTCTTGATAATAGCCAAAATGGGATAAACCAAAGTAAAAATTTAGTTATAAAGATTTGCCTCTTTTTTAGTTTAGGGAAAGGAAAAGAGTATTTTTAGGGGGAAAAAGCAACAGCAAAACAGAAATAAAGATGTCAGAATTTAAAAATATATATGTTACTCTATCAAGCTTGCTTTTATTTTACCAAGAATATTAATAAACCATCACTGCTATTTTCTTAAGGCTGGGGTCAGAGTTTAGATGTTAACCACTAAGAATCGAGGATGACATTTGAGAGAGGGAGAGAGAGGTAAGAGGAAAAACAGATTGAAATGTTTCAAGATTTAGGTTTAACTACAAAGCCAAGTAGTATAGCAGCAAAAATATTAGGGATCCCTGATGACACCATGAGTTTTTCATTTGAAAAATCTAAATCCACCACCTTTTTATCCTCCTAGGAATGCAGAAATCGGTCAAATAATTGACTTCTGCAGCAATGGCTTCAGTGAAGTTAAGAAACAACATTTTAAAAATCGGTTTGCAACCACTGAAAGTTTAAATGAGCAGAGGCTAAAATTCTGATAGAAGCCTTTCTGAAGCAGTATGCTGTAGTTCACAAATCTCTGCTTGTGAAGGTTTGAGCGACTCGCACTGGCGGCGCCCAGGAGAGCACACCGGTGCGCGTGCAGGCAGGCCCTGCCACTGTGCCTCAGCTTCCAGCACACACCCAGCCCAACGCGTGCAGGTGCCGTCACTGTGCCATGTACCTCTGCCCGTGTTAATGGTGGTGGGACTAAAGGCCTTCCAGACAATGGTCTCACAGATGTTGGTGGCAATAAAGAGGGAAATACCAGACCCCAAGCCGTAACCCTTCTGTAGCAGCTCATCTAACAGCAGCACAATCAAACCAGCAACAAACAACTGTGGGGAAAGAAATGCAAGTAAGCTGAAGCAAGAATAAACTGGAGATCGAGAAAGGAAACAGATGAGCTACCATTGACTATTCTGAAGTATGAGTGCATTTAATATTAAAGCCCCATTGTCGCAGTGTCACTCCGGGCTATCTGCTTCCTTTAATCTAATGCTTTACTTAAGTCAGAAGCCAATTCTGAGACTCAGAGTCCTGGAAATACTGTTTCATGATAAAGCAGACATTTCAACTCGTGAATATATACACACACCATCTGAACCATTCCCCTTAAAATATTTAAATAAGGTCTATTTGAAAAGCACATTACAATGAAAATGTTCACAGTTGTAAAATTTATGATGGCGTAACTGAAAACATCCCAAATCCCTCCAGGTGAGTGAAAGGCCAAATGAATTATGATACAATAATAACAAAATGCAACTGTATGGTACCATCTAAGGCCAAGTATGCAGACTATGTTGATACATTTTTTAAAGTATTATATATACAGAGAGAATAAAAGAGAACATAAATTAATATGTGCATAGATTATAACCATGTAAAAAGGCATTCTATACATACAGTGACAAAAGACAGAATGTAAATTTGAAGAAAGAGTTAAAAGAGTTCACCAGGTTCTTGAGCTCATAATTAAAAAAAAAAGCATACTAACTTTAATTTATGTGATACTGAAAATTCTTAATTTTCTTCTTGGAGAAGACATTTCTGTAAAAGCATGCATCAATTACAAACAATCCACAGCCTTGCAAGTGACCTTCTCAGTCATATGACTCCTTCCCTGCACTTCAGGAACCTAATCAAGAGGGGAAGAAAACAAGCTTCTATGCCCCCAATCTCACACATGTACCCACTTTAAAGACGCCCTCCTGGGGAAGCTAGGAAAGGCCACATCCATTCCTCCAAGCTCTAAAGCCTCCCTCCCTCCTTTACTCATTTTACCCATTATCACCTGTACATCCCAGAGGAGAATCCAACTAATGACATTACCATTTTAAGTAAGCTTACCTAACATAATGGTTTTCTCCTCTGCCATTTCAACAGTTGTTCATAGCCTAACCTGCCTATTTACAGACTTTTAGTTTCACTCTCAATGGCCTGGAAAAGGGGGTCCATTCTCAAAACTTAAGAGAGCTCATGCCAATTCTTTGCTGATTAGAAACCAAACAACATTTTTGACAAGATAAAAGAGAAGTTAGGACTTACTGAGATTTTAATTTTGACCACAATTACATAATGAGTAAATAAAGACTTCCAAATAAATTCCAACAAATAAGAAAGCCACCCCTGTGCAAGGAGTAACAGCTGTCCAAGAACTATAAGCCAACCAAAAAGTATTCTCCTGGGCTTCTGATGAAATATTTGATGAAATGGGCTGTCCAAAGTCACACGGACAACTCTGAAGCAACAATGCAATTCTCTAGGCACCCTGTTCTGAATAATATCCATCAGGCCACAGACTAGGTCATGGACTGCCTGTGGAAATATGAATGCCTTATGTGCTTCTTCTAATGGGAGGAAAGAATTAGAGAAACCTAGGAAAAATGTTTTCTATAATTAAGAGAATTTGAGAAAAGACAGATGGACACATATCTGCAAAAAGGACTGAGAAACCAGGTGGCTACAGCCTCTCATTGACTCAAACCCATGACAAATCAAAGCACTAACTGCATGCTCCTACAGAAAGTACGACATACGAACCTCTGAAGCAGGTATAAATGCGCCTCTTTATGTTTCACCCTGTGCACACGCATACAACCTGGTCTGAGAGAATAATATTCTAAGCTTTTTAAAAAAATGTTAATCAAGACCCACTATTGAGATTGCAGAACTCCCTAATTGAAAAACACTGACCATGTCAATGATGCAAGAACAATTAAGGTTAAGAAATATCGTACACACAACATGCAGTTTTCAAAACCTATGTTTCCGTGTGAAAACACACTGATCCAATCGTATCTCTTCAGTGTAGCCCATATTTTCAATGTTAACGATGCCTTGAAAAGACACACCTGGGTCACTGCCCATCTATAATCAACCAAGACACAGCTCTTCATCCAGTGACACGAGGTGAATCAACCACAACAAGTATTTGTACACTGGAATTTACATAAATGAATTCGTATATACCCACTTTGTTTCATACTTGGACTATAAACTATTCCTGCATTTCTGAATACTGGAAAAAAATGAAAATAACTTAACTCCATTCTTTATCTAGCTAAATCTCCATGAGAAATCAATAGTATCTAATTAACCCAGAATTGCTCAGTTGAGGTTCCTTAGGAATCTAAATAAATCCTTAAAAAAATACTGGAAAAATTTTGCCGATACAAAATATTCTAAGAACTAGATGCCAGTTCAGAGTGTCTTTTAAAAATACAGATTACTCTAAAATATGGGTTACATGAAGTAAAGGTAAAGAAAAAAAACATAAGCCAACAATTGATATATCAATGTCCTCAACAATGCCAAAAACTGTATGCAGAGGACCTGAGCCCTGAAAACATTAAAATCAGTTTTCAGAGTATTCTCTCCCCATCCATGGCACCTCTTCTTCCTCCAGTTCTCAAGGGTTATAAATTGGCCAATAAGGGGATTCTTTAAATGGAGAAACACAGACAAGGTCATTCATTGAATAAATGTATCTTATACCTAATGAGAAGACACTGGAACTCAGAGAACTACCAGAGACCCTCACAGTCTTTGAAATTAAAAATTCCTACACTGCTCAAAGGACAAAGTATCTCCATCTCAAGAGAAAAGCCATCCCTATTGTTACTGATGCCAGTCAATCCCTGAGCCATCTAAATCTCCTTGTGCAGAACCATACTTACTTAAGTGACCTTCTTATTAAGATTTACTTCCTAAGTTTTATATAGAAACAGAACGGTCAACCATGCCGGTCTGAAATTATCATATTTCTCAATATGTGTATCAATAAACAGGTAACGGGGTTTTATTTTAAAATACTCCTCTGACCTTGATCCTTCTGACCACCAGAAACAATTTCCTAAAGCAATCCTAACTTCACAGAGTGAACAAGAGGCATTTCCAAGAAAACCAAGATGCTAGATCACCCAGTGTTTATGAACTTAAGCAAACTTTTTTCAAGGTGTAATAAATACCTTTTTCATAGCTTAAGTACAGTCCCTTCTTAGGTTATTTATCTAAATGGTTTTTAAGGATTATACAATAGAAAATATCTTCCAAATTCTACCAAGATGAAGATACTTAGTACAATGATAATCTTTTGGCCTTTAAAAATTCCATTCCAAAATGCCCATTTTTTAAATCCATGGAATATATATCTGTGCAGATACATATGTATGTATGGTATTTCACTGACTCTAAGACACAACTGTTTGTGACACCTATCTTGTGCACCACTAACAAAAAAAAATACTGCCAATTAAACTATGACACAATACCTTATCACAAAGAGTTTTCCTTTTCTACTTATAAAAAATGTTATTTTTTATTTAGTCATAGATATCAACTAGCTTGCTGCACTGTTTCTGTGCCTTTCTGTATATACGCCAACTTTTCATTTCAAATGGATTCTTTTAAAGACATGTTAAACAGCAATTAATTCAACATACTGTGCCAACAAGGCACATACCTGAGGTAATGACAATATGAACAGCTGTGACCATGGTGACACAAATGCACAGGCAAGTGACAACTACGCCAGGACTGCCACCATCAGCGATAAGAACCATCCCCATTTCAGAGACATTAAATGTGAAAAAATGTGCATCTCAGAATCAATGAAATTCAGTTTATTCATAATGAGCTATATTACACAGCTATAAGGCTACTAAAATAAATTCCATTTTTTACAACATATGTCACTTTAATAATTAAATTAAATGAATCAAAAGTAATATAAGGTCTCTATCAAACCTAAAGAGTTGCTAGGAAAAACAAAGGGGCTCAATCTGGTTTGCGATCTGCATATGAGAAAGTCAGCTCTCTTACCTGGATGATGATGAGGAGACAGATGCCAGCGCCCATTTCGGCAGGGTCCCCGTACATGCCCGTCATGACATACACAATGGCTTGCCCAATGGTAATAATCATACCAAAGACTGACAGAAATTGGGGGGAAAAGGAGTACATGCTTACAACCAAAGACAAAGAAGACCAGAGAAAAACCTCCTTCCCACCAACATTCTCAAATGTGGGAAAGACTCTTTAATTGTACACAATTCAGTGCTCACGTTTCTGGGCCCCATTGAACAGAGCTCTATCTTTGGGTGTATCTCCAACTTCAATGATTTTGGCTCCAGCTAACAACTGCATAATCAAACCAGATGTTACAATTGGGGAGATACCCAATTCCATTAAAGTTCCTGTAAAGGAAAGGGAAACAAGTCAAGAATAATCTTTACTATATACCATGCAGAATAATTCAGAATCATCCCAGTCCCTAACTACTATTAAAACACACCCTTAAATTTTAACACACAAATTTTCATTCCTTAAACATTAATTTCTAATAAAATACTCATTTATTAATACAACCTTACAATAATGCAATGAGTAAAAATGACTACAAATACTATCAAAATGAAAACTTCTGTAAATCCTAAACTTAAAATGTTCAAGATTTCCTTTGAGAGAACTCTCCTAAAATTTCTGTCCAAATGATTACTTTTTTACAATTACCCTAAACATTGTTTTAATGCAAAATTTAAAATTCTATACCAAGCCCAAAAATTACATACCAAGTCATTAAAAGAAAATATTGAAAAATATTGTGTGACTCTTCCAACAAAAAATAAAAAATTGCATAGGAAGGCATCTAAAACAATATTATAGAATATTTAGTGACATAAAAATGTTCACAACATAGCAGGTGGTAGAAAAAAGGTTAGAAAATAGTATGTACAGTATGATTTCATTTTATATTTAAGTGGAAAAATGGTTCCCTGTTTTTAGTTTGGTTACCAAAATGTTTATTGTTGTTATTTTCACCCAGTGAGATTACAGGATGTTTTTTTTTTAATTCTTTTTGTCTCTATTTTCTAAGTTGTTTATTTTTTCTTTTTTTTACAGGAAGTATGTATTGCATTTATACTAAAAAAATAAGAACACTAATTATGTCAAGTGTAAAAGGTAAAATGTAGAACTAAATAATTTTACATGGTCAAGACTATGTTTTAATTGGTCATTCTGTCACATAATACCTTAAATCCTGCTTTCAAAAAGCTGAAAAACTGCCCTTTCCATCTTAGTGGGGTTTTGATGTCTTTTCAGATACACAAAACTACTACTTTCATCAATAGTAAAAGAAAAAACGTTCCTTAAATTGTTAAGACAGATATAGATTTTAAAGTCAAAGCTCCAAAATTTATAGCTGTCAAACAGTTCTACTCCAGAAATAGATCCAACTAAGCTTCATGAAAACTTGGTATACAAAATATGGTACTTCAAATCAGTAGAGAAAATAAAGAACAGACTGGCAAAATGACTGGTAATTTATAAAAAAATAAAACCTTGATTGCATTCCCCATGCCTTATATCAAAATAAACGCCGGATGTGTAGAAAATTAAAACATAAACATTAAGCCTCAAAAGTACTAGAAGAAAACATAGGTGAATTTTCTTATAGTCTTAGAAAAGAACAAGTCTTTTTAAACATAATAACATAGAAGCTGCTGAGAAAAAGCTGGAAGACTATGTTAGATACAATTATTGAAACTTCGATGTGGAAAAAGACAGCAGAAACAGTTAAAAGAAAAATATCTAAACCCAAGTGACAGAGCTCATATCTCTAATATACAAATAGCCTTTACAAATAGATTTGTAAAAAGAACCAACCAACAGAAACAAGGAAATAACTGACACGTGGTATGCCTGCTCCCAAAGATGCACTTTCTCAGGACAAAGGCACAACATGGGAATGGACCCCCACCAACAACTCCCTGTGGCCCGGAACCTCTAATCAGAGCTGAGGGGGCCTGGATTACATCTGGTCATTTGGAATTGTGAACTGGAAGAAAAAAAGAATCTGGAGATTGTTTAAGCTGAACCACAAAGAAAGGTTTACAAATCCTGGCTTCTGCAGTCTAAGAGCTACCCTGGTTCCTCTTCCCACAAGGCTTCATGGTTTACCTCCTCTTTTAATTCCAGAAAATAACCAGTATCCTTCCAATAAATTCCATTTTTAGGATTAAATTAGTCTGTAATTTTCTATTTACTTATAATGAAAAAATTTAATATACTTAATGAAAAGTCCAATCACAGAATAAATGCAAATATTCAATAAAAACACAAAATGATGTTCAAGCTCACCAATACTGAAAGAAATACAAATTAAATCACAAATTACCAAATTTCACCTGTCTGGCTGACAAAAGATTATAAGATTATACTATCATGGTTGGAAGAAAAATGGTCATCCTCATGCACTGTTGTTAAGAGTGTAAAATAACGCAACCCTTTTTGAAGATAATTTAGCATTATCTATCAAAAATGTAAGTGTACATACCTTGTGACCAAGTTAAACTTCTAGAATTGTGAGATAATATTCATCATAGCATATAATCATATAAAATTGGAAGAAAAAAAAACAACAAAAAACTAAATACATGACAAGAGAGGATCCTAATGGCCAGCAACAGCTCCCTATCATCCTTAAAATGCAAACCCCTTAGTAGAGTACACCAGCTCTTTATCTATCCTGCCACTTTCTCCCCTTAACCCCTTAACCATACTTACTCTCTTACAGTCACATTAACCTTGTTCTTTGAATATGCTCAACTCACCACCACCTTGGGGCCTCTGCACTACCTATTCCCTAGCCTGTCCTCCCCCAGATTCCACATGGCCTTCCCTCTCACTTCCTTCAGGATTCTGCTCAAATGTCCCTTCCTTCTGGGGTGTTTTCCCACCCAACATACTTCCTGTAAGGTCTCACTCTGCAAAGAGAATAATGTAAACTCCATGACAACTTGCCTTGTTCACTGTTCTAATGTCAGCACCATGGTAATCTGAAGCTGTATGTATCCCAGAAAAACATGTTAATCTATTCCTGTGGGTGTGAACTCACTGTAGGAAGGATCTTTTGATGAGGTAACTTCAGTTAAGGTGTGGCAGGATGGGTCTTAATCCTATTACCAGAGTCCTTTATAAGCAGAACAAAATTCAGACAGAAAGACAAAGAGAAAGCCACAGAGGAGAAGCCAGAAGCTGAACATCAAGGGAACCTAGGAAAGACCACCAGACACCGCCATGTGCCTTGCCATGTGACAAGCTAAGGAGCAGGGATCGCCGGCAGCCAGCCCCAGAACACCACAGTCGTTGGGGAGAAAGCATCACCTTGATGACACCTTGATTTGGACTGTTTCCCAGCCTCAAACCATGAGCAAAGAAATTCCCGTTATTTGAACTGACCCTTTTCATGGTATTTGCTTAAGCAGCCAAGGAAACTAAATCAAGCACCTAGCACACAGGCTGGAACACAGCAAGAGCTCAACAAATACTTGCTGAATGAATGATCACATAATTATGGCATACTCATATAGTGGGATAGTATAAGGCCAGTACAGATCAGCCAAGATATTAAGTACACAACCCAAGTAGCAAAAGAAGATACACAGCATGTCTTATTTTTTACTTTAAAAAATAAGTACATATTTATATATATGCAAATATCTATGCAGAGGAGTTTGGATGAATATTCAGCAATCTATTAACTTCCCAGACATTACTTCTGAGAAGTGAGACTGCTGTTTTCAGCTTTATAGAAATCTGCGTATATATGGTGATACACTGATTATAATAAATCAATATTAATTTTATAATCTACAAAAAATTAACCCTAAAATACCTGCCATCTATTTAAAGTACTTCAAAAAGATAAGCAATCACTCTTCCTTAGTAACCCTGTGGTTTGGCCCTAACCTACCTCTTTAGCCTTATTCGCCAGCACTCCACACCCAAACGTACCAGGTCACAACACGCCATCTAACACATTTGTGTTTTAGCTCATGCCTTCCTCTACATGGAAGGCCCCTTCTCCTGTCAGTCCCCATACGGAGCTCCAATTCAAAATGCTGTGGAGGCATCATCTTTTCCCTTACACAGCAGATCAGGGTTTTTTAGTCCCGTGAAAAACCCAAGGATAGACTTCAGGGGTCCATAAAATCTCCTGACATTTTACCCAAAATTTGTGTTGTAGGAGTGTACCTGCATTTTTCTGGTAAATTGTACCTAAATTTACTTGGATTCTCAAGGAAAACATGATCCCTAAAGGCCTGAGTATCAAAGCTCAGACTGTACAACATTCTCTGTATGTATTTCCATTATTCTGTAAATGCACGGTTTTGTAATTACTTACATGTTGGTCTTTCCTCTCATATCCTCCCCCTCTCCAGAGACATAAAAAAATAGTTGTTCATCTGCACTTTTAGATCTATTTAATGTCGGAGGTAGTATGAAGGCAAAAAGACAAAAGAACTACCTACCTCTGTTGGATGCAAGAATCACTCTCATCCAGTAGAAAGGATCAGCAGAATCTGATGACATGATTCCAAATAGGGGTATCTATAATATTACAAAAAGATTTTATAAAAACATCATGGAAATTAAGATTGCCCTTAATTTATATGCATCTACTTAATGTTTAAAATACTAAAAACAACAACAACAACACACTTCTCATGTTATAAAACAAAAATGAGAATATCTTAAGGGTAAAGTTAGCTAATGAAAGCAGGAAAAACCAATATTTAGTGCATTTCACTAGAAAAGACTCCTATTAATAGATCATAGGATATGATATCTATCCAATCACAGAATAACTTTGCAAAGCTATGGATAG
>PVKY010010221.1:0-12768 GCA_004027775.1 Bradypus variegatus
GCTCTTGTTGGCATCAGGGTGAGTATGAGCATCGATACTAACAATTCAGACGGGTGAGTTTATTTCAGTGACTTACCTAAATTCTGTATTTAAGCATTTCAACTTCTTTTTTAGCTGTCTATACTGAATCAATATCTGGTGTTTGCCTTCAAGCCAGTTAACAATCTGGGTGGTGGTGTGGTGGGGAGCCCTCAGCTCGTCAGGTGTGATCATGTTTGGGGTTGTGAGAACAAAGATATACCTGCATCAAGCTCCACAGCAGTGTCTACCCTCATTTAGTTGCAGATCATATTTCAAAGGTTTTTTCGGTGCTTTAACAACTAAATCCTAAGCTTTATTGAACATTATCTTCTAGAACATCATGTCCATAAAGGGGAGTCAGGCTAATGGTCTTAAAAGAGCCAGAAAGACAGGGAAACTAAAGTCTTACTAAAGTTGTACAGATTCCAGAAGGACAAACAGCCAGACAGCTCTGATGTAACAGCTGTCAAGAATGTTAACTAACCACCCACCCTTGCCTACCTCAAACAAGTAGCCAGTCATATTTTATTTTTAGTAAATTTCCTAAAATTGTTCTTGTCTCTGCCTTGGGGAAAGGGATCTTAGGGAAGGCAGTAACAGAACCCCACTCACCTTGGTGACACAAAAGTGGAGACTTATTCCAAGGATCCAGGCAAATCTCTATAATCCAAGCACAGGAAACACAGCCAGGCCTCAGACAGGACCAGACCCCGGAACTCAGAAGGTGCCGGGAATAGGGGCTTGAGGATCAGGCAGCCCATGAAAACCCCAAAGTCAAAGGACACTAACAAGGAGAACTGTAATAGAAATAAATGTAAAGTCCTTTACTTCAGTCCAATCAGTCAACTGGTAAGGTCCAAGATCTGAGAGAAGTGGCCAGTTAAGCCATATGTGGAAAACATGAATGCAATAGTAACTGAATTTTTAATTAATTAAAATAGTAAGTGATTTGATCCTTTAGGAATAACAGTGGTACATTTCTTCATTTCCCATGGTCAGAAGGACCGCCCTTACTTCTGGTTGAAGAGAAAACTGCAGAGGTTCCTTGTTGCCCTGTGGCTCAACAAGTTAGACAGTGAGCCAGAGGACCCAGGTGGAAAAAGCAAAAAGGAGGAAATGCTGTGTTTTACAGAATCCAAGTGTACAGGTTCTAGGAGGCCGTCAGTTACCTCTGGGCAGTTTTCAATTAAACACAAGCCTTTGCAGTGCAGGGACTGGTGGGGAGAACACTGTCCAGAGCTGTTTTCTAACTCACCGTTGGCCTTGCCAGCACTCAGGAATAACAAGGGAGCAGCGAGAAAATTCAGTGGTTTCCTCATCTCTAACTCAGAGCCAGAAAAATTGAAGAGTCAGTGAATTTTTCTTCAGTGCCAGCACCTCCTTCCTCTTCCTTCCTTCCTCCTTATGGGCCAAACCCAGTCCACCACTTGTTTTTGTATGGCCTGTGGGCCAAGAGTGGTTTCTATGTTACTAGATGACTAGGGGGGAAAAAATCAAAATGAGTATAATATTTTGTGGCACATGAAAATCAAATTTCAGTGTCCATAAAGTTTTATTGGGACACAGCCACACTCATTTGTTTGCATTTAGAGCAACACCATTGGGGAATTGAGTAGCTGTGACAGAAGCCATATGATCTGCAAAGCTGAAGATATTTAGTCTCTGGCCCTTTGCAGAGAACATTTGTCAAGCCCTGGCTTCACTTCTGCTCTCAGAGCAGTCATTTGCTCTCCGGTGTGAATGACTGATAGCTGCCTGAAATGCAATTTTAACCTTCAGAGGGAAATTTAGATAGAGGTAAAACCCAGAGAGTTAAATATGGGGGGAATTTCTGGCAGTGGGCAGAGGTTGGAGGAAGATGTTTTGGAGCAGGGAGTTTCCCTGAACCCTGTAGGCTCCTCTCCCTGTCAGAGATCCTCAGCAGGTAGAATCCACGCTGCAAACGGAAGGAGGAATTTTCATCACAATTAAACATAAGAATTCACTCTTCTCTGTCCCAAGTCTACTCACAAACAGGATGTTTCTTTACCTGCTGCCTCTACTTGCCAATAATGCATTTGGCAATGTTTGTTTGTTTTTAATTCCATTTTATTGGGATATATTCACATACCATACAGTCATCCATGGTATACAATCAATTGTTCACAGTGCCATCATACAGTTGTGCATTCATCACCCCAAAATATTTTTGAACATTTTCCTTATACCAGAATCAGAATCAGAATAAAAAATAAAAGTAAAAAAGAACACCCAAATCATCCTCCCATCCCACCATATTTTTCGTTTAGTTTTTGTCCCCATTTATCTACTCATCCATCCATACATTGGATAAAGGGAGTGTGATCCACAAAGTCACCCCTTATAATCTGCATTGCTATACAGTCGTCTTCAAGAGTCAAGGCTACTGGGTTGAAGTTTGGTAATTCCAGATATTTACTTCTAGCTATTCAAATACATTAAAACCTAAAAAGTTATCTGTATAGTGCATAAGAATGTCTTACCAGAGTGACCTCTCAACTCCATTTGAAATCTCTCAGCCACTGAAGCTTTATTTTGTTTCATTTTGCATCTCTCTTTTGGTCAAGAAGATGTTGTTGATCCCACAATGCCGGGTCCAGATTCATCCCCGGGAGTCATATCATGTGTTGCCAGGGAGATTTACAGCCTTGGGAGTCAGGTCCCACGTAGGAGGGGAGGGCAGTGAATTCACCTGCCAAGGTGGCTTAGTTAGAGAGAGAGGGTTTGGCAATGTTTTTAATCAGTTATCTTTGTGCTTCACAAGAAAAGTAGCAGCAACCTTCACACCTCAAGGGATTATTACAAATTCCTGCTGCCAATGGAATTATACCTTTTGGTTTGTTATAATTTGTTTTCACTGTCCCACTTGGTCAGAACTCTTTTAGTTGAAAAATGACAGAACCCCAACTCAAATTGGCTTAGGCAAAAAAGGGAATTTACCAGCTCATGTAATGGGAAGTTCCAAGGTAGTTCTGGCTTCAGACATGGCTGGATACAGAGGGGCTCCGAGGAGAAATGTGCTTCTCGTGCTAGGCTGTCCTCATAGCGCAGCCCAATTCCCACAGTCCAGGATGACCTCTTACCCTAGAGATCTTACCCAAAAATCCCAGCAGACACCAGAGCAGTTCTTCCTAGTAGTTGCAGCAGGAATTCCAGGGCTAACGCCCATAGGTTCTGACTGGCTTGGCTTGGGTCCCACAGCCACTGCTGACCAACCAATCCCTGTAGCCACAGGCATCTCTGTCTCACTAGCCAAGCCAGAGCATGTTCTCTTCCTCAAGCCACATGAACTGAAAGTGGGGCAGTGGGGGCTCCTGAAAGTGGGGCAGTGGGGGCTCCCTAAAGGAAAACTGGGGGCTATCACTAGAAAAAGGTGTGATAGAAGATGGGCAGGACAGAGCAACGGCAGTCTGTTATCCAACTCTGAGTTGCAATATCCTTAAAACATGCGTATAATAAATAGAAATACAGCAGGCCAAAAAACACATAGATGGCCTGAGATAACATGAGCCTTTTTCTTCTGTCTCGGGTGGGATGAGGATTTTTGATGCAGTGTAAAATAAGTCCAGTTGACCTCACCTGCCGGGACCTTTGACCCACCCCAGCCTCAGTTCCTCTGAGATCCTGACCCTCTCACTGGCTTCTCATCCGCCAGAACCTGAAGCGCGTGGCGGAGGTGTGGATGGACGAGTACGCCGAGTACATTTACCAGCGCCGGCCCGAGTACCGCCACCTCTCTGCCGGGGACGTCGCAGCCCAGAAAAAGCTCCGCAGCTCCCTGGACTGCAAGAGTTTCCGGTGGTTTATGACCAATATCGCCTGGGACCTGCCCAAATTCTACCCACCCGTGGAGCTCCCGGCTGCAGCTTGGGGAGAGGTGAGTGTGGAGGAGGGCTTGTTCCATAATGGGCGGGACCCAGTGCCAAATGAAAACGCAGACCCCTGTTCACAAAACAGGAAAGAAAGTGCCATTAAAGGTATAAAATATGACATTAAAGGTATAAAATAGGAAAATTTTCCTTTCTTCCATGGTCTTTCTCTAAACTTGTTTTGGTGAGGTTTATTTGCTATTTAATGTTCTAAGTAAAGAAAAATTAAAACTACAATTTATTGGCATGAATTTTACCATTCATCTTTATATTATGCAGTGCCGGTTTTAAATGCCAGTGTAAGAGCATTTAACTTATGTGCAGAATCACTGAAATTACACAGTCCATATGTCATACCTCATACATACAAATGTATTTCTTTCTTACCAGAACAGTGGAATCACTGGCAAAACTAACTCAACTGTTTTTATTTCCCTTCTTGATTTGTGTACATTCTCCCAACACTCCCTACTTCCAGCTTACAGATGCATAAGGAAGCCCCGAGAGGAAAAGGAACTCTGGGTGCCCTATCTTTCCCTTTCTTCTATGTCATCATTTGCTGAAAGTAACATGAGTTAAGGATATGGTAGGGTTCCTTGGTCCTTCCTCTTTTGTAGAAAGCCATTGACTTTTCTGTGCATTCAAAGCAAGTTCTGGTTTGAATGGAAAGTTTGGCCCCTCAGCCCATCAGTGCCAGCAGTTAGTCATGGATGTAACATTCTGACCCTGGACTTGCTTAGACTCTCACTAACTCCCATGCCTCATGGGCCCACTGGTATACTGTGCTCCTGGGACATCAAGAACCCTATATGGGAATGGGGCAGCAAGGAACAGCGGACACATACATGGTGTGTATCTCCTCTGCGCACACACATGCTCCATTTCCCACCTGATTTTACCATCAAGCAAATTCAAAGATAAAAATTATTCAGAATCTCAAGAATCCACAGCAGAGCTTTAAGCAAGTGTGGGGCCCTTCCCGTGTCACACGCCTGTGAAGCCGGCCCTGCCGGAGGCGGCAGACCAGGCTTACTGCGTGGACAGGCACCCCGTTGTCAGACCCTGGGTCTCTGAGCTCAGAGGGCCCACTCATTTATAGACATGTTTATTGATTGGGAGCAGAAAAGCCTAAAAGTTGGGTCTCTTTCAGTCGCAAGTGACAGAAATGGATTAATTTAAAAAGGGAAATGTATTGGCTCTCCAAGGAGCCGGGGGCAGCTGTGGCTTTGGATGCACCTGGATCGAGGAACTCAAATGATGTCAGTCTCTTTGTCTCCAGCTTAACTCTGCCTCCTTTTTTGTTGACCTCATGCTCAGGGTAGCAAGATGTCTTCCAGAAGCTTCAAGCTGACAAACCCCAGCTTGGCCATCCCAGCAGAAAGTTTATGCCTCTTTCTCAATAGAGACAGCAAAGGTCCAAAAATCAAGTCTCGTTTCTCCATCCTGGACCATGGGCCTGTTCCTGCCCAGTTTATTGGCTGTCTCCCCCATGTTAATGTAGGTCTTCTGAGAAATAGACACCAAGATCGGATTAACTGTACAACAATGTCCTGGGGAAACTCCTGGGAGGGAAAATGAGGAGGGAGCAGGAAGGCTGGGGAGCCTCGGCCCATGATGCAGGGAGAGGGAAGGGATGAGGCCTGGGGTGGGAGGAGTCCACGCTGCAGTGCAGCTCTGGGGAGGTCTTGGTGAGGCTGACGGGGAATCTCCAGCCAAGCCAACCATCACAGGAGTCTGGCCTCTCCCGGAACGCCCTGCTGTCCTACCCCTACCCCACTCCATCACCCACTGAGAGCAGTCCAGAGGAAGCTTCATGGGGCTGTTAGCCTGCAACAGGAAATCCGAGTGGCACGTTTTCACAGCCACCATATTCCCCCCACCCCCGAGACGATAGTGCGATTTCTGTGACACAGGAACTACATTTGTTACACCCAGCACCTAGCACAGTAGCCCACCCATAGTGGGCACCCAGTAAATAACTAGGCTGAACAAATGAGCAGCCTCGGGTCCCAATCCAGCATTCTTCCTACTACACCACACTACACGCTTCGCAGTGGTTGAAAAGGACATGAGAACCCTACTGTTCCGAGGATCTGGGGGCCGGGGGTGGGAGTCAGTGCCTGCCACCTCCTGCTGTTCACCTGCCCTAAAAGGCAGAGTCCAGGACCCTAAAGCAAAGGTTTCATGTCCTCTAATAGGGTGTTTTTCGAGTATGATCCCTGGACCTCCTGAGCCTCTATCACCTGGAATGGGGATAAAATTCAATTCCAGAATCTATTGGAGCCAGAGAGTCTTCATTTTAACCATTCTCACCTCTAATACCCTACCACCCCTGCCCATGACTCCACGTGCTCTAAAGAGAGCAGTGATTATGCAGCTACTCTTGTTGACTGAATATTTGAGAGTTTGTGTGCTGGTTTAATGAACTTTCCTTTAAGGACACACTCAAGGCACTTCCAACAACCGAGAGCCAGCTTTATTAGGACAATTCCAAGCTTACCCCATCTAATGTCTGTGCTTGGGCCCCTTTCCCCACCCCCGAGCAGGGGCCCAGATGGGTACCTGGCAGTGCCTCAGTGGTCCACTCTGTCCCACTTTCCCTTCCAGATCCGCAATGTGGGCACGGGGCTGTGTGCAGACACGAAACATGGAGCACTGGGCTCCCCACTGAGGCTGGAGGGCTGTGTCCGGGGCCGCGGGGAGGCCGCCTGGAACAACATGCAGGTAAGGGCCCCTCCTCGGGGAGTGGCAGCCAGATCCTCCATTCAACCGGCAGTCCCAAGAGCTCACATGGTCAGGGCTGGGAGGAAAATTGTGGGTCAGCAACTAGTGACAAGATCAGCTCAGGGGACGAGTTCTAAGAGTGTCCTGAACACCTTGGAAATAAGAATCCTTTGCTTTGCAATAAAACCATCCATCTGGACTGCTTTATTTACAAATGACAGACTCCCCACCCCAAATGGCCTTCAACAAAAAAGAGGGACTCAGTGGCTCATGTCATTGGAAAGTCCAGACTGTCAGGCATCTCCGCAGGGTCTGAACTCTGCTTCCCTCACTGTTGGCTTCATTCTTACCCTGGCTCCCCCCACGTGGGCAGCAGGTGCAGCTATGACCATCCGCAGCCACGGCTTCCAGTCCCCCAGGGGAAAACATGTCTTCAGGAGTTCAGGAAGAGTGCTGGGCTCTCCAGCACCGTCGGCGAGCAATGCAGTCCTCCACTCCCAGGGCCTGCAGACAGTCAGCCTCACCTGAAGGGTAGGGAGAAGGGCGGAGGGGTGCTTCCCCAAGGGACCGTTCCCCAGAAGTGTTGCCACAAGAAGGAGGAGCACAAGCCAACCCTGCAGGAAAAGCTCCTGCTCTTGGGAAACTGCAGTCAGCTTTCTGGTGTCTTTCCTCAGAGCAGCTAACCCCACTGTTTAACCCAGAATCCACTGAATCTTGTTTCCAGGATACATTTTTATAGTCTCCTCACTGTGACAATTTCTGGTATTTTTGGACGTATACACTGATTTAAGCCCTTTAGCGCAGGTTCTCTGCAGAAACAGAGCCCAGAACAAAGAAAGAGGGTCAGAACAGATGCCAGGAGTGGGCAGCCGCTCCTCTCAGGGGCACATGACACCCACCCAACTGCGTCTGCCCCTCGCTCTAAATGCATCTCACTGCCTCATCCTTTCTCTTTTTTTAAATACAATGTCTTTGCATACATGTGAGAGTATATATAATATTACTTCGTCTTTTACACATCATCCACTTTGAAATTTGTGTCTTTTCCTAATACATGGTTACTGCGAAACATTGGAAAGTTTAAACAGCATAGAAAGTGTCTAATTTTGAAGCCCCTTTTGAGATCTTAAGGCTCAAGCCAAAGGGTCTTCCTAATACCAGTGCAAACTCCAGGCCACCTTTACCCTCTGTGGTTCTTGGGGTTTTATTTAGAATGCTAATTTCAAAAGTTAAAGGTGACTTGAAAGTAGTTAAAATGGGAAATTTTATGTTTATATATGTTACCACAACAAAAGTCAAAAAGAAAAAAAGGCAACATAGAACTGCCCAAAAGAAAGGGTAAACCCCAATGAAAATCATGGACTCTAGTTAATAATATAATAATATGGGCTCATCAATTATAACAAGTGTGCCACACCACTGCAAAATGTTAACAATGGGGAAAACTGTGTGCATGGATGCTCTGCACTTCCTGAATGATCCCTCTGCAAACCCATAGCTGATCTAAAAAATGGGTAAGTAAATAAATAAGTTACAAAGTATTTTCCAGTCAATCCTAGCTTCCATTAAAATCCATTATAAACCCCAATATTTTTCATTAGTGTAATAAGTAAATAAATTGTGGAATATTTGTATCACCTGCTACATTTATGCTAAACAGTCTTTAGAAGGAATGTATTAGAAATGTATATTCAGACATTGTGTATTAAACAAATGTGTCTTCGAAATTCTAGATCTTGAAAACAATATGGAATGATAGTAACAAATTACACAATATTATATATGATATACATTTTTGCATTTATTTGTTATGTTTATGCGTCACCCTTTCTTGATAATTCTTTTGAGATAGTGGCTCTTCCTAACTCTGCTGAGTTTTCCTAGGCAGTGGGTGGCTCCCCACAGCCCCCACCCTAGGATCCCAAAGGAGACCCTGAAGATCATGGGGCCTGGAGAGACTGTGCCCAGGGAACCAGGCCTCAGAACAGTCCTCATTAACGCCTGGGGATCCACTCAAACAAGCAACAGAATGGTGCCTGGGTGTGTGCCAGGACAGCCTCTGCCTTCCAAGATGAGAAACACGTTCGCCAAATTACCCCATAGAATGTATGCCGCCCTGGGGCCCTTAACCACCCTGAGCAGAGAGCCTTAGAGAACCTGTGAAGGAAGAAATGAGTCTAAAAGGCAATTCCTGAGCTGGAGAAGGCCTGGGAAATGAGCTTTTAGCAGGCAGTGACTGGCAATCCCTACCACTAACACGGATGTCTGCTTCTCCTAGACACTGGATCTCCCTCCTACCAGGAACAACAACAAAAATAGAATGAAACAACAGTTTTCAAGAAAGTGGGCATCAATCAGCGAAAGATGGTAATCCCAGAGAGAGATGAAACAAGCCAGATGAGCCCTGTGACTATCCCGGCTCACTCCCTGAGTTTCTAGTCTACAGCAAATGGAGAGGGAACCCAGGTGGAGTCAGGCAGCCTCCCTGAGTTGAGACTGCAGGGAAACCAAGGTGGCTGGAGTTCACAGGACAGAGGACTGAGAGAATAGAGCTGCACAGCAAGAGCTATTGAGAGCTTTACAAAGGATCCCTGTTGGGGATTGAATCATGTCTCCCAGAAAAGGCATGTTCAGGCCCCAACCTCTGGGCCTGTGAATATGAACCCAGTTGTAACTAGGACCTTTGAAGATGTTACTGGTTAAAATGTGCCCAAACTGAAAGAGGGTCAGCCTTGATCCAGTAGGGCTGAAGTCCTTATAAGCAAAGGAAATTAGGCACAGAAAGAAAGCCACAGGGAGTAGCCAGAAGCTGGAAGTCAATGGAACCTGGAAGAGAAAGAAGACACTGCCATGTGCTTAGTCATGTGATAGAAAAGCCAAGGAACCCCCAAAATTGCTGACCAGCCAGAAGATACTGACCCTGGGAGGAAGCAAGCCTTCTAACTTCTGAAACCATGAGCCAATAAATGCCTATTGCTGAGTCAACCCATTTTATGATATTTGTTTTAGCAGCTAAGAAACTGACACAGTTCCCTGCAAGTGTTCAGCTGAGAGCTGATGAGTGTATGCTTGTGAGGAAACTACATGGGACTGGAGAAAGAACCACTTGAGAGGGTAGAGGGAGCAGAGCCTGTGGCTCAAGCAGGGCCAGCAGTAGTGCCTGTTTCCACCTTCCAGAATGGAAAACCCATGATTCACAAGGAATTAGATAAAACACCCAGAAAGGTTTTGCCCTTCTGAAGAAATGATGGCTGAAATTTTTCCAGATTTGATGAAAGCTATAAACCCACCAATCTTAGAAGCTCAACTAACCCCAAGTACAAGAAATATGAAGAAAACTACACCAAGACACATCATAATCAAAAGCTCAAAACCAATAATAAAGAAAAAATCTTAAAAGCAGACAGAGGAGAGGAACATGTACATAGAGAGGGACAAAGATAAGGATGACAGATTTCTCCTTAGAAATAATGCAGGTGAGAACACAGTGCAACAACATCTTTAAAATACGAAAAAAAAAGAAAAATCAACCTAGAATTTGATACTGGTGAAAATACCTTTCAGAGTCAAAATAAAATAAACACATGAAAAGTTGCTTAACATCATTAGTCATTAAGGAAACGTAAGTTAAAATTACAAGAGATAACACCACATATCTAATAAAAAAGACTGACCAGTCCAAGTGTTGGCAAGGATATGGATGCAGTGGAAGTAGACATTGCTGGTGGGAATGTAAATGCTACAACCACTTTGGAAAACAGTTTGGCAGTTTCTTAGAAAGTTAAACATCAATGTGTCAAATGATCCCGCCATTCCAGTCCTAGATATTTATCCAAGAGAAGACAAAGCATATGTCCATACAAAGACTTGTACACAAATGTTCGTAGCAGCTTTTTTGGTAATAGCTCAAAACTGAAAACAACATAGATGTCCAAGAACAAGTAAATGGAGTTATATGTCCATACAGTGAAATTCTGCTCAGCATAGCAAGGAATGAACTATTGATAAATGCTATTTAACAATATAATACTTGGATGAATCTTAGCAAAAATTATGCTGAGTGAGAAAAATCAGACCAAAAAAGTACATACCATATGATTCATTTACGTAAAATTCTAGAAATTGTAAGCAGACCTCTAACAACAGAAAGCAGATCAATGGTTGCATAGGGATGGCGGTGGTGAGGGACAGGGAAGGGATGACAAAGGGGAACAAGAACACTCTTCGGGGTGATGGATCGCTTCCTTTCTTGATTATGGTGGTGGTTTCACGGGTGTAAACATCTGTCAAAACATCAACTTGTACCCTTTAAATGTGTGCAGTTTATCGTATGCCAATTATTGTTCAGTAAAGCTGCTAAAAAAGGAAGCTTATCAAGCAGATTGAAAGTGGGGGCCTGGTTTGGATCCTGATTCAAATAGACAGACTGTGAAAAGAAATATATAAGGCAATCCAAGAACACTTGAACTGTGGATATTTGATCCCATTAAGGAAGTATTTATAACTTTTAATGTTATAATGGTACTTTTTGAAGTATTTACACATGACATGAGATGATGTCTGGGATTTGCTTCAAAATAATGAAGGGGTGGGGGTAGTGGTGGGGGTATAGCTGTAACAGGATTGCCCATGAGTTGATAATTGTTGAAGCTGGGTGATTGGATAGGATGTATGGTCACTAGACTCTTCTCTGGCTTAGCTGTCCCTCCTACGATGTCCCTGTGTGCACAGGTGTTCACGTTCACCTGGAGAGAGGACATCCGGCCTGGAGACCCCCAGCACACCAAGAAGTTCTGTTTTGATGCCATCTCCCACACCAGCCCAGTCACCCTCTATGACTGCCACAGTATGAAGGGCAACCAGCTGTGGAAATACCGGAAAGTAAGACATGCCATGTGGGGGAGAGCAGGGCCACCAGCTTGATTAAAATAAACAAACAAACAAACAAATATCAGTGTAGGGCCTCACTCCTCTCCCAATAGAGCTCACTCACTCGTTCATTCATTTGCTCCCCAAAGCTACCATGCCCAATTTACAGTCACTCAGGAGAAGTCAAAATCCAGATTTTTATCTGAATTCTCCAGAATCTTAAATGTTGGCAACTGACTCCATTAAGAAAAAAAGAAAAAAAGCCACCACGAGGTCCAATGAAATTTAAGAGGAGACAGGCAGCCTTTAGGGGCCAGGCCTGGAAATGACATGCATCACTTCTGCCAACATACCACCGGTGCCAGAACTCAGTCACGTGGCAACACCAGCTGCCAGGGGGGCTGGGCTGTGTCTCACCGTTGTGCTCACGGACAAAACCAAGCAGGTCTGGTGAGCAGCTAGCTGGTGACTTCCTCACTGACTGTTATTGGTGCTGTTTTGACTGTTTCTATCCCCATTGCTGCCCAGCTGATAACCTTCCTGTGTTGTAGGACAAGACCCTGTACCACCCCGTCAGTGGCAGTTGCATGGACTGCAGTGAGAGTGACCACAGGATCTTCATGAATACCTGCAGTCCCTCCTCTCTCACCCAGCAGTGGCTGTTTGAACACACCAACTCGACAGTCTTGGAAAAATTCAATATAAACTGAGTCCTCCCATCCCCTTGGCAGGCCTGCGGGATCACCTCCTCCCCCACCCACCACCCAGCACCCACTGCAGCCTTCCTTTCCCGAGTGCCCCAGGTAAAAGGCACTGGCCAAATGGTTCAGGGCAAAGAAGGCCCTTGCAGCCACACTTCTCAGACCTTCCAAAGCCGGAGCAAGGTGTCTGCATGGTCCTACAGCCCCTGAGTCTTGGGGGTGGGGTGGGGTCAGCCCCTATGAGGGGCCTCAGGAGAAAGCAGAGCCTGCTTTAACCCCTGCTGGCATCATGGGAACCCAGAAGGGCCTTTGCAACTTTGTCACCATGCCCCCTTGAGCATCGTGCTGGAGGAACGCAGGGCAGCCTAAGGCTGCCCCAAAATGAGTGCTGGGTGATTGCCCAGTCCTCAGGTGGCTACTGTCCATGAAGATCCTTTAGAAAGATAAACAAATTGTGTCCATTTGGGGCAGCTTTTAATAGCACTGATGCCACTCATCCAGAGAAGGGAAAGAAGTCTTTCTTGGGGCCACTTGTTTCAGCCTGTAGTTTCTGTCTATTCCGGCGG
>PVKY010010222.1:0-12751 GCA_004027775.1 Bradypus variegatus
GCGCACACATGAACACACGCAAGACACGTGCACACACGCACACACACACACATGCTCACACACACGCGCAACATGCACACACACACAACATGCACACACACGTGCGCACACATGCATGCACATGCACAATGGGGCATCCTTCCAGAACTTGCAGGACACTTTGGGGGCTCCTGCTTTGTCTTGGCCAAACAGGCCTGCCCTGGACACAAGCTCCTTGCCCCACGGTGCCCGCTGCCAGGCCCTGCCCACCCCCACGCCCGTCCGCACCCCTCCCTTCCTCTCCACTGAACCCTCCCCTGCCACACACACACATACACAGTTCTGGGTGCAAACCAGCACTGTGACACACACACACACACACTCACACACACACACACCCCTCATCACACACACTTGGCAGCACCAGGGAATCTTCCCAGCTTCCCGCTGGGATTTCAAAAGATGCTGAGCTTTGTCATCTGTGTTAATGAATCGGAGCCCAGGAGGCACAGACCTTCCTAAAAATATCTGAGAATCTCAGCGTGGAGAGAGGCTGTGAAGGCCTGTGGGCACTGCCAAGCCACCTGCCCTGCCCTTGCCCCTTGTGGAGCCCCATGTCCCCCACTTCACATGGGGCACAAACCCTTCCCATGTTAATAACTGAGTCCCAAGATCCCTTTGGGTGTGCAAGTTTCTCACCTGAACAAAGTGCTTTTCCTCGCCGCCCACTGGGCTGTCACAGTGCGGAAGGGGAGGCGAGATGGTCCCATCCCGTGGTCCTTGGCTTCCCAGGGGGACGTCGACAGTGGCCGTGGGCTGTGGCTGGTTCTCCTGCAGCCTTTTAAAGTCAGACTCCCCCGTGATAGTTTCCTTCAGAAACTCTCTCCTCTCCTGCCCCTCTCCTTTAGAAATTCATCTTTTGATGCATTACCCTGACCTCCTTGTGCTAAAAGACCACGCCACACTCCTGGTCACAGATCCCTCAAGGCAAACTGAGCAGGCGAGTGGCTTCCCAGCACCGATCCCCAGCCCCGCTTTGCTGGTTGGTTTGTGGGGCACCCACAGATCACCCACCCCAGTGGTTCACTGCATTTGCACTTTATAAAGGGCTCTCATGAGTGTTACCTTATTTAATACCCAGACATCAACCCCTTGCACTTTGGATTGTTACCCCCTCGTTGCAGAGGAAGACACCAAAGCTTAGAGAGGTTCCATGACTTGCCCTCGCATACTACCTTCAAAATATTTCCTACATCCCTCCCTGCCACCTCGCACCCCAAAACTGTCCCAGATTCCAACGAGTTTCCCTGCTGCCTCTCTCGGCCCTCCCTCCACCCTCCACTCACTCACCTCTCTGCAGCCAGAGTGACCTTTATAAAATGCAAGTTTGACCAGAATAATTCCCTGTTTCAGATCCTTCAGGCCACCATGAAATAAAGTCCAAGAGCCTCAACTCAGCTTCCGAGGCCCTCCATGCTCTGTTCCTGCCTCTTTGTCTCTTGCTCCTCACTTCTCGAGTCTTGTGTCCGACAATACGAACCGTCACAGCCCACCCGCCCCTTACACTGGACACATCTTGCCTCCCTGCTGTCCTCTCTGTCTTCAGGGCCTCTCCTCTTTTAGGCCTACTCCTCCACCTGAAGATTCCTCCCTATTCCTCAAGACCCTGCTCGGATCTCATGGCCTGGAGAACACCTTCCAGGACCTTCTCCCGGTCCTGGGCAGGGCAAGGGGCTCCCAGGTGCTGCCATTGCACTGGCCACGCTCTGTGAAATGACCTTTCCAGGTGTCCCCCTGCCCCAAGGCTCCCTCAGCCCACGATGGCTCCTCTGGCCTCTGGGTCTCCGTCCTGCCCGCTGCAGCCTCTCTGCTCCTGGCAGCTGCTGGTCAGGACATCTTTGTGCTGAGACTCAGGGACCCAGCCCCTGACAGCCCACCTGCCTCATTTGTGACGTACCTGCTGGGCATGTTTCAGGCCCGTCACCCCCCACTCATGTCTGCACGGCTCCCTGCGGCTGGAAGGGTCTGGGCCCTGGTGCCACATGCCGGTGAGGGCTGAGTGTCGTCTTTACACCAAGCCCATGCATGCTCTGAGCGTGTCGTAGACGCTGCACCCTTTGTGGGTTACAGCGACCACATGTCTCCCCAGCCCTGCTGGTGGCTGGAGGCTGCCCGACCTGTGGGCACCCCTCTAGCCTCCCCTATGACCTGAGTGAACTGTGTTCATGCCGTGGCTGCCGGGTGGCCCCCTGTGGTTCTGGTGAACTTGAATCTGTGTAAGCTGCTGCATCCGGGACTGCAGAAGCAGAGGCGGGCCGTGCAGCCGGGCAGGGCTCAGCCCGTGGCACCGGGCTCTGCAGAAGGGGGAACATTGGCTTCAGAGCCCAGGGGCTTGTGTGGTCCCAGCCCTGTCACTGACTTGCTGAATGACCCCAGGCAGGTTCTGAACAAAAGGAAGCTTCTGGCCAAAGTTTAATTTAAATGAAATTAAAAACTCCAGTTCCAGCCGCATTTGAGATGCTGCACACTCCGGGGTGGGCAGTGATCCCTGCACTGGGCACGGCAGACATGGACACGCCCAGAACCTAGCACGGCCCCCCTACGGCGCTGCTCCCCATGCCCGGAGAACTCAGAGGAGCCTGGGGCTCCCTGTCTGGTGCAGGGCAGATTCTGACTCAGTAGACGGGGCGGTGCCCTGGGCCGTGTGTCTCTAAGGTGCTCCCGGGCTGGCAGCATCGGGTGGAGCTGCTGGGGTTGGGGGAGCAGTGGTGGCGGCTCCTGGGAGCTTCTTAGAAGACACAGAACCTCGGGCTGCTCTCCCGACCTGCTGAGTCAGGACCTCTGGGAGTCAGCCCTGGGAGTCTGTGTTTTAACATTTAAGTTTGGATGCTCCAATCTAGAAGCCAGAATCCCTCAAGAGATCCAGGAAACAGTTGATCCAGTTCTAAACATCATTTCTCTCCCAAAGCATGTCCTGTTATGTCTGAACTTCCTACTTCCAGGAAGGATATGGAAGCATTTGCCACTTCCCCAGGGCTCCATCCTGCTCTTTGGGACTCAGGGAGAAGAGAGGGATATGGGGGGCAGGCCCAGCCTCAAATCAGGGCTCACCTGCCCCAGCTCATGGCCTGCAGCTGCCTCTCACCCCTGCAGAGCCCGGCTCCTCCACCAAATTGGCCAGACACTCCCAAGGCCCTTGCTTCCTTCCTGCCAACTTCCGTCTGCTTGCCACACAGCCTGGAATCATGCTAAGTCCCCTGTCCCCTGCCAGCCCCCTCCCCACAATTACTGACCTTGGCTGAGTGGGCCTCCCTTCTACACGCCACACCCTTACCCAGGAGGCCCCTCTGGGCTTGATTCCAGCAGACACCTGCAGCCTGGGACACACCGACACACCTGGGGTGGGCAGCAGGGCACCAGCCCTCACCCCAGCCAGCCGTGCCCCGGGGGACAGCTCCAGCATGCCCTGCAGCTGGGGTGTGCCCACCAGCAGCAGCAGCACCCCAAATGGAAGAGGAATGCGGAACCTCTGAGTCTGCTCCACCTGCCCAGAGCCAGACCCGCCAGGGACAAGACCAGAGCCGAAAGGGCTGTGTCCCTCCTAGGATGCAGAGGGAGAAAGGGCCGCCCAGAGCCAGCCAGGGACCTGCTCGAGGCCACGCAGAGAGCTGAGGGAGAGCCAGGGCCTGAACCGGATGTCCGGCCTTCCAGGTCCAGCCCCCAAGGCCCGAACCCCCAGGCCTGGGCCCTCAGACTCCACCCCCAGGCCCTGCCTCCCCAAGAGAGAGAACAGCTGTCACCTTTGCAGGGTGGTTGTGGCGATGCCACTTTACCAACAAAGAAACAGCTCAGACAGCTCGCCTGAGGTCTCACAGCCAGGAAATGGCTAAGTCTCAGGGGAGTGGCCTCATGCCAGGACAGGTTCCCTCTGAGCCTCTCTGAACACACCTGCGCTGGCTGAAGCTCACCCCTCCGGGAGCCCCGGCCTCCAGGGGCCAGACGCACGCGTTCTCCTGCAGCCAAGGGCCTGCCTACTGCCCTGTAACTGCCCATGTGCCCAGCGCCTCCCTCCCGGGGCCCTCTGGTGTCAGAGCACGAGCCCCTCACATACACCTGGGTACCTGCCTTCTCCAGCCACAGGTGGCTCAATCGCCCTCCCACCCGAGCCCACCTCCCAGCAGGCGCCAGGGGGCTGTGCAATGGACCAGAGCAGGACGAGCCCCCGGCCGGCTGAGCTTCTGTCCGGCTGCTGGAGCGCCCTGAGTTCGGCCAGGCTCACCCTGGGTTCACTGCCCGCCCCCGCCCCCCCAGCCCTCTGGTCCAGGAAGGCAGTGGCACCTTACCTGCACACTCGGGTTCCCTCAGAGCACACCTGAGCCCTGGCCGTGGGCACCTTGGGGCCACATCTCCTTGAGCTGCAGCCACACGTGGAACCCATGGGGCTGGGGAGGGCGCATGTCCCCGGGGTCTCCTGCTGCCCCTTTCCCTGAGATCCCCTGAGGGCAGGGGTTGGGTGTCTCCCGCTGGTCTCCCTCTGAAGTTCCTGAGACCGTGGAATCACATTTATCAGGCACCTGCATGTGCCGGAAACCACCATGGGCACCGACACACGTACTCATTTAGTTCTCTCCATAACATGGTGAGTATTCTGAGCTCCATTTTACAGAGGAGAAAACTGAGCTCTGGGGAGCTGATGTGACGGGGGAAGAGCACATCCTTAGGAAGTGGCAGTGCTGGGGTCTGATGATCGCTGTGGTGAAGTCTTCGCCACAGGCCGAGCCACGTGCCCTTTGAGTGCTGCTTGTGGGATGAGTGGCCAAAGCTTGGGGGCACCCCAGCCTTGCCCTGTACCTCCCCCGCTAGGGTGCTGG
Source organism: Bradypus variegatus (assembly GCA_004027775.1). Taxonomy (NCBI): domain Eukaryota; kingdom Metazoa; phylum Chordata; class Mammalia; order Pilosa; family Bradypodidae; genus Bradypus; species Bradypus variegatus. Next base: position 4,851 of record PVKY010010222.1, read on the forward strand.
GAAGGGGCTGGCGCCTGCAGGCGGCAGGGGCTCCCCAGCCTCCAGGCCTTGGCCCCCACCCCCAGCCTCCCCCCAGCTGGGCAGTCAGGCCGGAACAGGGGTCCTGGGGAGGGCAGGCGGCGCTGGCGGCCAGACAAAGGGGTCTGCAGTCAGACAGACGCTTCCTCACCCGCACAAAGCCGAGCTTCCCCCCAGACGAAGACCTCAGCCTTAAGGACCCCAAAGAATGCCTGGAATGTGGGGGGGGGGGCAGACAGCCTCAGAGGCTGTCGCAGCCTGAGTTGAGGCTGGCTTTGTGTTCGGCTGCCCAGGACAAGTGACTCCAGGCTAGAAAGGTCACTGCCTGACCTGTGGCCTGTCCTCCCATCCCTGTCCCTGGGGGTGGCTGGGCCTCCCCCTTCAGGACCCACTGGGCCCCTCCCATGCCGGATGCCGGCTTCATTTGAATCTCAGGTTTGGTGCAGGGTCTTTGGGAAAGAGAAGAGAAGACCCCCAGGTGATGGGTGCTGATGCAGAAGCCCCTTGTCCCCCAGTCCATTGGCTGCCCTGCTGTGGGTGAGAGTGGCCAGCCTGGTGGCCGTGGGCAGAACTGCGGGTTTTTCCAGGTCCCAGTGCTGCTGCCTGAAGACAGACAAGGAGCTAGGGAGGAAGCGGGGAGCCCGGCCCAGCCAGGGGTGGGAGAGCTGCCAGGGTGACACCTCGTCCAGGCAGGCCCCCTGCAGGGGCGTGACATGGGGCCACAGGCTCGCACCGTCTCTCCAAGGGCCCCCGTGACGGGAAGACAGGTGAGCCTGCCTGGCCTCTCCCAGCTCTGAGCCCCGGAGACCTCTCCAGGACACCCCCATCCCTCCCCTCTCTACACCAGGCTGACTCGGGGCCCACCTCGGCGCCCCAAGAGGCTGGGGTCCAGCGGACACTGCCTAGGGTGGGATCCGGTCCTGGCCCAAGGGGAACTGAATGAGTGGACGTGGAGGAGAAAGAGAGAGAAGGGGGCCCACCCCACCCCCAAAGCCCAGGGAAACATTTTCAATTGCCCATGACTCACTCTTCCTTAGAAAAGAACTTTGTTTTTTCCTTCAAAATCACAGACTTCCACCTTCAGACAATAATGTGTTCTCAGGAAGTTACCCTTCTTGTTTTCCTGTATGAGTTGCCGGGGGTTTTGTTTACTTTAGTGAAGTTGTCTGTGTTTGGGTCTGCGGGCCTCACCACCTCTCTGCTCGTGCTGACCCCTAAATGGGGTTTCCAGATTTAGCAAATGAAAATACAGGATGCTGGCTATATCTGAATTTCAGATGAACAATGCATGTATTTTTTTAGTACAATCATGTCCCATGCAATATTGGGGACATAAGTATACTAAAAAGAAATGATCATTTATCTCAAGTTCAGATTTAACTGGGAATCCCATACTTTACTTGGCAACCCTGCCCCCAAGTCCCCTGACATCCCCACCGGCCCCACAACTCCTGGCCACCTGCCCATGGCCCCGATGGTTGTCTTGACTCCATGGACCCCAGACAGTCTCCCCAGCTCTGCCCGTGCCTGTGGAAATAGGCACCGGGCACCGCGAGCCACAACCAGACTGTGGCTGAGCCTCAGAGCCAGCGAGAAGGCCCTGCTGCCCTCCTGCCCCATCTCTCAGGAAAGGCTGACAGGTGGTGCCACCCCCCACCCTGACAGGCCCCCACCCTCCGATCACCACCCTCACACTGGCCTTTCAAACAGTGGCTCTGCCTTGCCCAGAGCAGCCCTGTCAGAGAGGGGCTGGGCTGAGCCCACCCCCCAGCAGCCCCCAAGCTCTGCCCCCCACAAACCCTTCCAGGGCTCCTGATACCCCAGAGCCTGCTCCACATGGCAATGTTTGAGAGGGCTGATTTCTTCCTCCTTTTTGGCCTGGGACACCCAAATCTGGGAGTTGCTTCCATTTTAAAGCTTTGACTCTTGGCACAGGTATTCTTTCAGCTTTATGGAACCCTAGAGCAGGGCTTAGCCCCTCGCCAAGCCTGAGTCCAGGCTCACTCGCCAGCAAACGCTTTCCGAGCTCGGCACGGCCTGCTTGGCCCTGGTGTGCAAAGGCCTAAAGGAGGCTCCGTCGTGGCCTCGGGGAGCTCGACATGAGCGAGAGTGTGTCCAGGATGGCCGTGCAGAGTGTCCTGGCATGAGAGCAGGGAGGGCTGCTCGGAGGAGGCAACGCCTGCCTGACATCCCGGAGCTAGTGAGGAGCTGCTGGGGGCAGAAAGAAGAAATGGTGTTTGAGAAGCCAACAGGCAGGCGAAGGCGGGAGGCTGGGAAGAGAGGGGCTCCCTGGAGCAGGGGGATGTGGAGGTTCCAAGGCCTTGGGGACAGCCGGGAGCGTGGATTTACCCGCAAGGCAGCGGGAAGCCGAGGGAGGGCTTGGAACTCCTCAGCATTCAAGCCTTGAGGTGAGGGAGCCAGGAGCGGAGTTGGGAGGGGTGGGGGCGCCTGGGCAGGGGCCCCCAGAACGCAGCCCAGGCCCTGCCCGCAGCAAGGCTCTGTGTTTAAATCGACCTGGGTCAGAACAGGCCAGAATCTGCCGCTACGAAAGAAGAAGGAAAACCAAGGCCCAATTTTTGAGACAGCTGCTCCTGTGTCCCTGAAGCCAGCTATGAGGTTACCCAGCACCCCCTCTTTAGGCTGTACCCCTTTACTCAGGCCCTCCCCCCGGCCCCCTCTGAGTGTTCTCCACCCAGGTCCAGGCTGTGGAGCAAGAAGCCACTGTGCGGGCAGTCGCTAGGCCAGGGGCCCCCTGGAGCCGGCCTGAACACAGGCTCCCAGAAGCGCCTGCCCCATTCCTGGTACTGGCCATGTCCCGGGGTTACCCCGTGCCCTCCTGGACTCCTGGAGCCGGAGGCCTGCCCGGCAGCTGGCCCCCCTGCTCCCACCCCTGCCTGCCGAAAACTTTTCTCATTGTTCTCCCCTGTGTCCTCTTCCTGCGGCCCTCATTCCTTCCAAGGGTCATTGGCCAAACTGGGCCTGGCGCCACAACTAGGAAAAATAGCGCCTGGCAAACCCCAGGAGAACAGACAGCAGGTCTGGCCGCCCACTCCCTCCGCCGACCCTCCCAGGCCACGTGGGACCCTGGCCCTGGCCACGAGAACATCCGGGACCCTGCCCTGGGCCAGCCACTGTCGAAGGGGCCGTCAGGAGGGAGGTTCCCTCCGGAGCAGGCCTAGGGGCCCTGGGGCAGTGAGTGCAGGGATGTCTCGGGGTTCCCAGCAAAGCCGGAGCAGGACCCCAGCCCTGACATCAGGCGGTCATTCATGAGCTTGAGACAGAGCCTGACCCCTCTGCAGGACCACTTCCGGGAGCCTGGGCCTGAACACAAACCACTAAGGCCCCGGGCCCCTAGGCATGCCTTCCTCCTCCATAGGGAACAGCCGAGCGGAGCAGAGCCAGAGACTTCAGGACTCTTTGCAGTTCCAGAGAGCCCGCTCCCCTCGCCCCTCTTCTTGTTTCCGAGGATCAAGGACTGGAGAGGTGGAGTGATTTTCCCGAGACACAGAGCTGGCAGGAGTCTGGGCTGGCACTGGGAGCCGGGGGTCTGGCTTCACCCCGTGCCCTTCCCACCCTCCTGTCTGGGGCTGAGTTGGTGCTGAAGACTTCTCCGTGGATCTCGGTGGAGGGCAGTGCCAGCCGCCGGCGAGAGGCCCAGGCAGGCAGGACCCCGTCCCGGCTCTGGCCTGGCTATGCCACCAGCTCCTCATGCTGCTCCCATCAGATTCTCGGCCTGGGGCCTCTGAAGCCTGGCTGCCCTTCCCAGTTCCGAAACCAAGACTCCGAGGTTGGGGCCTCCCTCCCCTCCCACCAGAACTCCCTCCCCTCCACGCCAGCCCCAGGCCTCGGGGCGCCGCGTTCTCCTGACTCAGGTCTTGGTGTAGCCCCGAGACTTCAGAACGATCTCCCCACACCCGACACTGCCCCATGCCTGCGATTTAGATCTCCGCGCCGGATACCAGGAGAGACAGCGGGCAGCGGTGTGAAAACCAAGGACCTTGTCCTCTAACCCACCTGAATTCTAATTTTGGCTTCATCACTTAAAAACTGTGGGGTGTTGGTCACGTTACTAAAGCTCTTTGAAACTCAGGATCCTTTGTCTATAATATGGCCAGAATTATTATAAGGACTAAGTGAAATAATGAAGAAAAGTGTCTGGCACGTGGAAGGGACTCAATAAGTGGTAATACGATTATAACCTTCGTAGGCACCTTCCGCTTGTTTCCAGCAGGGAACCGGAGCCGACTGCACGCCCCAGGCCAGCTCTCTGCCATGTCCTGCCCATCTGTGCCAGGGTGCGTGGCCTGCCCAGGTAGCCACTCTCCAGCGCCACAGCCTGGCCCTACTCACGTCGGTGAGTAAGCAGGCCCCAGGGCAGGGCCCACCGATGGCCATGGAAACATGGGGGATGTGGTTGGCAGAATAACAGCAGCCAAAGATATCAGGTCCCCATCCCTGGAACTTGTAAATGTTCCTTATTTGGTAAAAAGGTCTTTGCAGATGTGATGAAATTGAGGCTCTTCGGTTGGGCAGATGGTTCTGGATTTCCTGGGTGGATCCTTAGAAGCAGGAGGCCGAGGGACTTGACATATGGAGGAGACGGCAACGGGAAGCCAGAGCAGGGAGGTTTGGAGATGCTGGAGCTGTGCGGCCACAAGCCAAGGAAGGCTGGAAGCTGCCAGATGCTGGAAGAGGCCAGAAGTGGAGACGCCCTAGAGCCTGTGGAGGGAGCACATCCCAGTGACAGCCTGGTTTCAGCCCAGTGACACTGGTTTTGGAGTCTGGTCTCCAAAACTGAGAATAAGTGTCAGTTATTTGAAGCCCCTGCATTTCTGGAACTTTGTTGTAGCAGGCCATGGGAGACCGATGCAGGTGCCAACTCACTCATGTCTAAGCTTTTCCTACCAGGCTTCCCCCACCCCTGGGTCCCCCAACCCGAGGAAAGGTGGGGACCCACCCTAAGTCTCCTTCCCACTGTGCAGGGACCACAGGGCTGGGGGGCTGTGAACACAGACACCCTCCCAGCCCATTTGTCCCTCACATCCTGACACAAACCCGAGCAGCCGGGACCCCCGAGGCCTGGCAGCGTGGGAGCCAGGACCCTCGGGGAAGGGAAACCCTGATCAGCTCCCCTTTGTCTCAACAGCTGCCAGCCCTGGGCCGTGGGGTCTGCGGGGGTCCCAGGGTCTCGGGCCCTTCCTGGCCTCCTTTGTGGGCCTTGGGTGTCCCCGGGATCTGCTTTGTCACTTGTTCTCCTCAAGCCCCTCACTCACTCCCTGTAGTCCCGAGACCCATATCATTTGGTGGGTTTTGAGTCACCATTTTGTAGACTGAAAATCTGACATTCGGAGAGGATCCCCAGAAAGGACCAGCCCAGGGTAGATCCGCAGTTCCGAAGGCGTCGCTGCCTCCTGGACTTTCTAGAGGCTCCGTCTAATCCACAACTCCCAGGTGACAACTCCACGAGGAGCTAATGACCTTCCCTTCCTGCTCGGCCACAGGCTGAGGGTGTTTTCCTCCCTCTGGTCCGCAAGGAACAAAAACAAGAAGTTTCCTCACAAAAAGCAACAATTAGCAAAGCCCGGATTCCAGGCGGTGTCCAGTCCGAACCATTCCCTGGGGTGGCCGGTGGGGGCCTCGGGCTCCCCCAGGACACACCGCAGCCAGCCCCCCCCCCAGGGCCAGGGCACTGGGCATCTCCGCACGTCCCCGGCTCATGCTGAGCTTTCGGGGAAATGGAAAGGAAGCAGGAGGCCAACGTCAGAAAGGAAAGCGAGTCGGGGGCTTGGCGTTGTTTTGAATGTCACAGAGAATGCGAAGCCAGGTGTGTCACATGCACGTGGCCCTCAGAAATCCAGTCAAGTGTCATGTTCACAGCAGGGAGAACAATGGCCCTGATTAATTGTGCTTTTGTTGACGCTTCCATCCCCTGACTTCTGTGCACGCTCCGGCGAGGCCGCCTGCCAGATGGAAGGGCCGTGACTCACGGCTTCTTGGCAGAAACGTGTCTGGTAAGACTCAAGTGTGTCTGCTAGAATTTCACTTAGTAAATGGCTGTAATTAAAGAACAACCTCTTAGTTATCTAGCAGTGAGCGTTGGAAACAGATGAGGATGCAAAATCACAATTTATGAATTCAGCAATTTCTCTTCTTCAGCCTGTGAAAATCTTACAGAGTTCGGGGAAATACAGCCAGTTGCTAATTGTCCTCGAGTGGTTTATCCGTTGCTCTCTCCCCCTTCCCCAGGGAAGGCTTCGTTCCCCAGCCACTGTGGACCAGAAGAAGAAAGGGGTGACTGACAGGGAACACAGTCAGCCAGGGTCAGTGGGACCCCCGTCACCCGGCAGCCCCACTCAGCCCCCTGGTCTCCTAGCAAAATAGTTTGTTTCTTATTTGGCTATCTCCACGTCAGGAGCTGGAGGAAACCAGGCACATCTTTCAACCCAATCCTGTCTCTGGATGGTACAACTGGCACGAGCCAACTGACCTGGGAGGAAGTCAAGGAAGGTGGGTTCAAGTCCCAGCTCAGGTGTTTACTAGCCCTGGGACCTGGGGAAAATCAGGGGTCCTCTTTGAACCTCAGTCTCCTCACCCCTTCTCAGATGGGGATGATAATTTTGGCCTTGCTCAAGTTTTGCCAGGATTAAATGAGATGTGGAGGGGGTGTTGTTACTATTGGCGTAAGAGGAGCCGTTTCCCAGCTGGTTAATGAGGAAAATGGAAACGTCTGGATGCCAGAGGACAAAGCCCTTTCCGCTCTCCTTACTCACTCCCATATTGTTGGGAGTTTGTTTTGGTTTCTCTGGAACTTTCTGAACAATGGGTTCTAGGGGTTGGTTCTACAGCCACTCACATTCCCAGTGGATGCATTTGCTGACCTTGAAGAGGCCCCATTTTAAGGATAGGGGTTCTGGAGGGGTATTGACCTGGTTCAGTCCCACAGCCCACACAGGTGGTGTGGGGACCAGGAGGCCCAGGGACACCGCAGGGTCAAGCTCTCAGCCCTGGGCCGTGGTCCAAAGCCTTTCCAGCTTGTGTTAACCAGGCAGCTGGTTCCCGAGGTCAGAAAATGCCAAGAAGTGCCGACGTTCTCCTCCAGCCCGGGCACTCCAAGGGGCTGTTTGCTTTCGACATGCAGCCCGTAGCTCCCTGGCTCCCCAGCCCCGCTCTGCTCACCCCATGTAGGTATCCACTCTTTTAGCATCCCTGGGGGCCCCACCCCATCACCAGGTAAGGAAGCAGAAGCATGCCCCTCCCTCCCTGCTCCCCAGGCTCGGCCTCTGTAGTGGTTGCTGATCCAGGGGCCTTGCCTCATGGGCATATATGGGTGCCCTCTGCCTCCCCAGTGCCACCCCAGCTCTCAGGCCAGCCCGGCCACAGAGCACGGGAGCAGCTGAGATGGTAATTCAAGGTGTGATGACTGTTGGGCACTGGATACCCACACTCGAGGGCATTTGCTTTGTAAAAGATAACGGTTTTATGGAAAGGAACACTCGAGAGGTTCCTGCCAGGCTCTTGGAGGGGTGTTAGGAAAGGGGGCCCGGAAGGCACCTCCCTCACTTCCTCCCCCCGTCCAGGCTTCCTCTGCTGGGCCTTTGCTCATGCTGTTTCCTCCACCTGGACTTGGCCCATTTCTCTCTGTCCTCGGGGAACCAGCTGGAATCTCACCACCTCCAGGAAGCCTTCCCAGTATAGTCCCTCCCTCTGCTGAAGTGGCAGCACAGCTGCCCGGCTCCCCACGCTGGGAAGTCTCGTCTCCCCACTGGCCTGAGCCCCCCTGAGACCCAGGCCTGGATCCGGAGGCTGCAGACGCCAGGGGAGTGCAGGGCGGTTCCCCAGCTCGGCCACTTGCTGGTCCTGTGGCTTCCTCTCCACAGTGGGGG
>PVKY010010223.1:0-12787 GCA_004027775.1 Bradypus variegatus
TGACCTTAGATTTGACTTTGCATCTTGGCTCCTCTGTGGACTCCAGCCCTAGGTTTTGGTTCCAGCTCTAGGTTTTGGTTCCAGCTCTGGGTTCCAACTCTTTGGTTCCAGCTCTAGAACACCCTCTCTGTGCTGAAACTGTAGCTAAAGTTCTCATCTACAGCCCCATGGAAACTTCTAGTGTCTGGTCTGCCCTTTCCCTTAATCTCTTTCTAAAAGAGGAGGGGATCAGATACTGTTTGGACAGATCCTCCTTATTATAGGAATATTTTTTTCATCAGTACTTCCTAGAAAGGGTTTTGTGGTGCTCTGCAAGAGGGCAAGCAGTACTGGCTCGTGGTAGACACTTAATAAATATTTGTTGGATGAGTGAATTTTCCATAACTCGGGGGAAATGCTATGCATTAAACATGCTTAATAAAGATTCATTCCTGCATTCATTCATTCAACAGGTATTTACTGAGCATCTCTTATGTCCCAGGAATTTCTGGGCACAGGTCCCCTCTCTCGAGGAGATTGCATCCAGGGGAGGCAAACATACACTTTCAGAACTGACTATGGAGGCAACAGCATCGCAGGAGGTGAGAATTACAATGAGAAGGCAGGTGAGCAGGTAAGGTGGATCTGTGGGTGCTGGCAAGAGGGGGCAGGATCCAGTATCACCCAGCTCTGGGAAGCTGGGGTGAGGGCCATGGCGTTTGACACGGGAGGAGGCAGTGCTTGCCACCCAGACGTCAGACGGGCAAGTGGCCTGGGCAGGAGCTGGAGACCACGGCTGAGCAGGGGCCCCTGGGCTGGGGTCTGTGAGGGGAAGGGCACGGGGCTGCACCGTGATCAGCAAAGGACCCCTCGGCTGTTCTTCTGGGTGAGTCTGGAGCCTCTGGGGTGTTTGAGCGGTGATGAGGTCTGTGCTGAGGCCTCTTGGCTGCTGGGCTGAGACTGGACTATGGGGGCCAAGTGGGCACTGGGAGGGCTGGCAGAGGTGAAGCCCACTTGGCCGGGTGGTGGCTGTGGGTGGGCTGAGATGGCGAAAGGCTCTGAGAAGGCCCGCAGCGAAGAACTGTTCAACCAGAACCAATCCAGTCACACGTCCGGAATTGCTACCCTGCAGCTGCGTGAGCCGAACATGGGGCGCAGGGCATGGGTCCTCTGTATCGGGAAATGAGGGCCCAAAGTCTCCGCGAGCCTGTGGGGTTCACAGTGTTGTTGCTCCCACTGTTCAGGTGAGGAGACGGGACCTGCGAGGTAAGATGTGCTGCCCCCCCAAAGGGGACAGTGAATGGGGAGGGTGCTGCACCCCAAAGCTTTGTGGCTTTCTCTGTTGTGGATGGGTGGGGGGCTTCTCCATCCTCCCCTAGCTGCAGCCCCTCAGCCTCAACCTCTCCTAGCACTGCAGTGTCTGCACATGCACCCCTGACTCTAGCCGCCCAGTCCTATCCCCCTCCTCTGGGCCCCCCGACCCTAGGCATGGCTATAGCAGCTTGGAGGGGCTTGGCATTCGGGGTTTTTTCCAGAACAGTCGGAGGAGCTACTGATTATCTCCATGGTCAAGGGTGATCAGGAACTGCCTTTGCGCCATTAAGAAAACTTTCAGGAAAACCCCTGATTTCATGAATTCTTTGTCTATTTCTGGGCCGAAAAATGCCTGCCTTCTCTCCTAAGAGGGGAGCAGGGGCCCACATCTCTGCACTTAGTGTGAGAAAGCTGTGGCCTGAGTCCATCTGCTGCAGCCCCAACAGAAAGCGTCTTTCCAAGCTCTTGAGAATCCTCTCCTCCTCAAACACACTTGTACACGCTGACTCACACGTGCTGAACCCCACACTCACCCCCACATGCAATTACATGCTCACACTCACGCACACCCAATCACACCTGCAGTCACATGCTTGCTCACACGCACACCCAATCACACCTGCAGTCACACGCTTGCTCACACGCACACCCAATCACACCTGCAGTCACACCCTTGCTCACAGACACTCACACGTGTTCATATTCACACACATTCATTCACACACACACATCATGCACACTTGCTCACAAACTCATATTCACAACTCACACGCACATTCATGCACACAAGAATTTGGGGTGAACTGATTAAGCGAGTCTCCCTTCAAAGCTGTGGATCAGCTTACTCAGGCTGGGCTCTGGGGGTGCGGGGGCCAGGGGTGCTCCTCAGGGAACCCCGTCCTCAGAACCAGGCTCCACCTGCCACTTGGCTGCCTGCGGCCCTGGGAGTGGGGCAGGTGTGGGAAGATCTGCTCCCCTTGGGAGTGTAAGAGGGCAGTGGTCCTGGAGCTGAATTCACTGAGGGATTCCCTGTGGGTGTGATCTGAGGGAGGGGAGAGAAATAGACTAATGGCTCAGAGAAGATCTTCAGGGCCCTCGCCCACCCTTGCCACCAGCCAGCTCCGGGGCTCAGCTGGAGGGTGGGAGCTCAAGCCCTATTTTCCTGTCAAAGAAGCCGGGTCTCCTGAGCCATCCGAGTTGGCGCACCGGCTCTTGGGCACCCCAGCCAGTTCCATATGTCCCCATGGCTGTGGGGCCCAGGCAGCGAAGGGGCCTTCCTCCTGGATGTCGTCCCATCACCACTTTCCCTGGGGTAGGGCTGTGGCCACTTGCTTCCTTTGAGATCTGAGGTGCTGAACTGTCTCCAAACTCCCAAGTAGCTGCAGGTGTAGGTGTAGGCCTTCCAAGGCCATCTTGGTGTATTCCTGGCATGTTTTCTTTACCACACTGACCGCAGGAAAGCCCTTACTTAGAAGGTCAGAGTTGGTAAAGCTGTGAAAAACCACCGCAGGAGGAGCAGCCTTTCCAGGCCTAGAAGCTCCTTGCCCGTACCTGGAACAGCCCTGGCCAGGTTCTGGAATGTTCTAGGACATAGGGCCCCATGGCTTGTACTCGGGCATTTCTGATGCCTGAGATGAGGCCTTCCTGCCTGTGCCTCAGTGTCCTCTCACGTGATCAGGCTGGACCTCCGGTCCCTGGAGCTGGGTCTGCTTGCTGTGTCCCTGCTCCAGGCCTGGGGGGAGCTCAGTTCCGGGCTGGTCCCCCCCCACCGACCCTGTCCTGTGGCAGTAATAGGCTCCCGCTCAGCTGGGTCCCGAGATAGGACAGAAATAACCTTGTGTGTCAGCCAAGTCAAGTTTGACTTACAAGTGACCTTCGAAATCAATGGATTCCAGACTTTCAGCCACTCCTCTTTTCTGAAGAGCGTGTAAGTCAAGCATTATTTCACAGTGTGTGTTTTTCTTCTCCTGCTAACTTGGGGTCTTACAAGGACTTAGGGCTCTGGCTTTCACTGGGGTTATTGATGGACCTAAACATTTTCCTGAGCTCATAATTTAATGTGATTTGAGTACATGCTGGATTTCCTGGACATCACTGCAGACATTGTGCCCAAAGCTCTCCCTTCCTGTGGCACAAATCACCCTCTACAACGCCCACAGTGTTCTCTCCATGAGGTGGGGCTGCCAAGCACCCCAGAGCCTGGGACTGCAAGGGGGCTGGGACAGAGGACAGGGTTGGCGGAAATGTCCTTGGCAGCTGTGAGGCTAATGCAGCCACAGCCTTCTCTTTTGGGGTAGTTTTGAAGGATGGGCTCTTCAGCCACTCTTGATTTACTCCTCTTGGGAAGGGGCTTCCTTTGTGTGTTCAGGGTTTGCTGCCTGGAACTTCATTCCTTATTCCATAAAATCCATTGTTAGCCAAAAGCCATCGATCACACAAGATTCTCACGTTCCCCAGATCTGTCAGGAGGACCCAAGATGGTCAGGTGGTTGTGATTTCCTGTTCATGAACCATTTTGATTGGAAACTTCTCAGACCTTCCCTCTTTCTACAAAGGGGGGACAGTTTGAATCAACCACTTAAACAACTTGTCAGCTGAGTCTATTTCTGCTTCTTACAAAACCTCCCCCACCCCCCGTTGCCTGCTCTTTGTCTTCCACGGGCATTGCTTTGCCCCCTATGTAGACGGCTTTGCCTCCACTCACCGCTGGCTCTGTTTGCAGAGGTAGATGGTCAGTGGTGGTGCCTTGCCATCACCTAACATTGGGACCATGAGACCTGGGCTCTCTTCCAGTTCCGCCTCTTCTCCCTGTCCGCACTTACTGACCCTGAGTCTTGGAAAGAAGGTGAAGGACGTGCAGAGAGGAAGAGGAGGGGTTAGGGTTATTCCTGTTCCCCAAAGAGAAAAGTCTCTGATTTTGGCGTTTCAATGGTAGATCCAACTCCCTCGCAGAAATGTGCCTTGGAATTTGCTTTTGAACAGGAGGGTCACAGTGGAGAGCTGTCCCTCAGCCGGTGCTGGCCCCATTAGAGAGCAGGGAGGGGTCCAAGCTTCATCCGTCTCCTCGCTTGTCTCGAGTGGTTTGCCATCTTTTGACCAGTATGGATACATTAATTTTTGCCTTACTGCTAATCACTTTGCATGCCATTCTTTCTCGTCTCTGCAATAAGCAAACACACAGAAATTCTGATTATAGCCATGTTAGCCGATTGCACTGGACCAGCCCTGCTGAAGTCTTCTGACACTTGATGTGACGAATGGAGGATGCTAAGGGTTGTCTGGCACAGCTGTGACGTGGTGTCGTGCCGTGCAGTCCAAGGGTGTGCAGGCAAGGCAGCCAAATGCTCAGAAGGAGCAATGAAGTGTCAAAACCTTGCAAACATGAGCATTTCTCAACCACATGCCCTACGGCAACTTGTCCAGCTCACCTTGGCCTTGAAATTCTCCTCTCACAGAGGCAAACCAGGTAGAGAGAAAAGTTAGATGAATGCAAAACCATCCAACTGTCCCACCTACAAAGAAGCACAAATTTCAAAACAATGAGGAAGCAGTGGAATTAAAAAATATATATTGGCAATTGGGCAAGAAAAAGAAACAAAGGTATCCAATTGGAAAGGAGGATGTCAAACTATATAGAAGATCCCAAAGAATCCACACAAAAATGACTAGAATGGATAAACAAATTCAGCACAGTTGCAGGCTTTAAAACTGACACTCAGAAAGCAGTTATGTTTCTATACACCATCAAAGAATATTCTGAAATGAAAATTGTTCCAGTTTGGTAATGCTGCTGGAATGCAGAACACCAGAGATGGATTGGCTTTTATAAAAGGGGGATATTTGGTTACACAATTATAGTGTTAGGGCCATAAAGTGTCCAAGAAAACATCAGCAATTGGGTACCTTCACTAGAGGATGGCCAATGGTGTCCAGAAAACCTCTGTTAGCTGGGAAGGCACGTGGCTGGCATCTGCTCCAAAGTACTGGTTTCAAAATGGCTTTCTCCCAGGACGTTCCTCTCTAGGCTGCAGTTCCTCAAAACTGTCACTCTTAGTTGCTCTTGGGGTGTTTGACCTCTCTTAGCTTCTCCGGAGCAAGAGTCTGCTTTCAATGGCTGTCTTCAAACTGCCTCTTATCTGCAGCTACTCTCTCAGCTTCTGTGCATTTTTAAAGTATCCCTCTTGGGTGTAGCAAGCTCACTCCTTCTGTCTGAGCTTATATAGTGCTCCAGTAAACTAATCAAGGCCCATGCTGAATGGGCAGGGCCACACCTCCATGGAAATTATCCAATGAAAGTTCTCGCCCTCAATTGACTGATCACATCTCCATGGAAACATCCAATCAAAAGTCTCTAACCCGATCAACACCAAACGTTTCCTGCTGACACAAGACTGCATCAAAGATAATGGCATTTTGGGGGAAATAATATATCCAAACCAACATAGAAATTAAAAAAATGATAATCCCATTCACAATAGCTTATAAAATAGTAAAATACTTAGGAATAAATTTAACTAAGTAGGTAAAAGACTTATACATTGAAAACTACAAAACATTGCTGAAAGAAATGCAAGAAGATCTAACAAAATGGCAAGACATCCTGTGTTCATGAAGAGGAAGACTTAATATTATTAAGAAATCAATATTACTCAAAGCTATCTACAGATTCAACACACTGTCAAAATCCCAGCAGGCTTTTTTTTTTCAGAAATTGAAAAGCCAACCTTCATATTCATATGAAAATTCATATGCAATGGGCCCTGAATAGCCAAATCAATATTGCAAGGAAGAATAAAGTTGGAGGTCTCAAAACTTACTACAAAGTTATAGTAATCAAAACAATGTGATACTGGCATAAAGATAATACACATAGGCCAGTGGAACAGAATTGAGAGTTCAGGGCACCAAGTATCTGAATTGGAGAAAGCACAGTTCCTTCAGTGAATGACATTGGAAAAACTGTGTCTTTATTGCAAAAGAAGGAAATTAGACAGACCCTTACCTCACACCATATATAAAAATTAACTCTAAGTGAATCAAGGACCAAAACATAAGAGCTAAAGCCATAAGTAAGAAAACATAGGGGCGACCTTCATAACCTTGATTGTGGGAGTAATTTCTTAGATACAACACCAAAAGCATGAGCAATAAAAGAAAAATAGACAAAATGCACTTTGTCAAAATTAAATACTTTTGTGTGTCAAAAGCTACTACAAGAAAGTGAAGATACAACCTCCAGAAAGGAAAAAAAAACAGTTGCAAACCATATGTCCAGTAAGTGTTTAATATCCAGAATATATAAAGAACTGCTAAATTCAACAACAAAAAGACAACCCAATTAAAAAATGGGCAAAGGACCTGAGTACACATTTCTTGAGTAAACATATCTTCTGAAGAAGATATTTTAATGATCTGTAAGTATGTGAAAAGATGCTCAACTTTATTGGCCACTAGGGAATGCAAATCGAAACCATAATGAGATACCACATCAGACCCATTTGGATACCCATTACTAGAGTAAAAAAAAGAAAAGCAGAAATAGTAAGTGTTGATGAGGATGTGCAGAAGTAGGAACTTTTGTCCATTGCTGGTGGCATTGTAAAATGGTGAAGCCCCTGTGGAAAACAGTTTGGCAGTCCCTCAGAAAATTGAAAGTAGAGTTGCCATATGACCTGGACATCTCACTTCTTGGTGCATATCCAAAAAAAAAAAAAAGTAAAGAAGGAACTTAAACAGATATTTGTACACAAGAGTTTACAGTAACATTATTCACAATAGCCAAAAGTCTTCCACCCAAGTGCTCATTAATGGGTAAAGGGAGAAACAAAATGTGGTCTACCACACAAGGGAATATTATTCAGTCATGTAAAGGAATGAGGCTCTGATATAGGCTACAACATAGATGAACCTTGAAGATATCATGCATGTTGAGTGATGGGGCTAAAAGATGAATATTTTATGATCTCACATATATGAACCACCTAAGAAGACACAAACTTCCTAGACACAGATAGTGGGTTATAGGTTACCAGGGGCTGGAGGGTAGGTAGTGAAGAGGGATGTTTGCTTAATGGAAAAGTAGTTTCTGTTTGAGGTGCTGAAAAAGGAGGGGCAAGAGATGTTCATGATGGGAGCACAAAATTGTGACTATTATTAATACTCTTAAATTGTACACTTGAATGTGGTTAAAATAGGAAAATTTTGTGCTTTATATTGGTTACTATAATAAAAAGTAAAAAAAAAGTTGATAAATCAAAACATAAATAAACAAAAGAGCATCGCTCTGGAATCAGGAAGAAGTGGGTTCAAATCCTGGTCCCATCTGTTTTCACCTGGATAATCTTGATCAGGCAAAGTGACCTTTCTAGGACTGTCTTTTTCTGTAATAAATTGAATGCAAAAAAAGGAAATAGCACAATGGTACTAATTTAGAATATACTGCATTGGAAATATATTTTTGTATTTGTTTACAATGGAATTTTCTTAAAATTAATGTGGTATATTTCCAGAAATTTCTAAGTGTCTTTGTGTTAAATAAATACATTGAGGTAAATAAATCTCTCTGTATCTATTATCTCTCTATCATCTACCTCTCTATTTATGCCTATCATCTATCTATCATCTATCTATCATCTACCTCTCTACATCTATCATCTATCATCTCTCCATCTAGCATCTATGTCTCTATTATCTATCTTTCTCTCTATCCTCTCTCTTGTTCGTCTATCTATCACTCTATCATATCTATCTATCTATCTATCTATCTATCTATCTATCTATCTATCTATCTATCTATCTACCTACCTACCTACCTACCTATCTATTGGCAGAGAAAAGAAGCCCAGCAGGAATGGATGATTCTTACCTTATGAGATAAGAAGGAACTTTGTAGGGAGGCCCCTGCTTTGACCACCGGCTTCTAATAACCCCCAGTGCACGAAAACTCCCACTACCAGAGGGGCCGAGCATCCCCCCACACAGGCTGTATCTTACCCGTTTACCCTAATGACTCCAGGTGCCTTGATAATAATGAGATCTGCTGCAAACAGGTGTGTGCCCCCACCTCCCCTGCCAGCTGCTGCTGTTATGCGATAGCAACCAGCGTGGCAGATGGATGCACCGAGCCCCTCCCTGGGGGCAGCTGCCCCCCTCACCTCCCACGCCCCATACCTGGTGGGCGTGCCTTGATTATTGCAGCCTACAGAGACGAGCAGGTCACACCTGCAGCTTGGAGTGGCCATGTGCCAACAGGACTCCCATCTGCTGTTGGCTGTGGGTCTCAAAGTGGGGGGCTTGGGGGGCTGGGAGGAGACACCAAAGACATGGCTAGTCGTTCTGCACCATTGATAGCCTCCTGACCTAAGTGCAATACCCTGTGGCCTGCCAACTCCCAGATGTGACGCCTGGACACGCTGGTGCATTTTAAGTTGGGAAACAATCAGCCGAGGGAGAGGAGAAAGCGAGTTCAGCCCCACCTGGGGTGAACCGTATTTGAGTCTAAGCCTTGGCCGACTCTCAGATGAAGAGTGGCAGGCAGCGTATTTAGTGCTGTTCTTCTCCTGGTGCCCAGCAGCGTCCCCAACCAACCGGCGATTTGAGGAAGCAGCCGTCCCACATGCAAATCCGAGGGAGACAATTAAAATTAATAATAAATTAATAAACTCAAAAGGCATGGCAGCTAAAAACGAGGAAAATCCAGCCCTGGTATTTACAATCGTGAGATCCAGTCTCAGTCTTCTCCAGGGTTGTAAATACAGATCCTGATGGAAACCAGACATCTTTCCTTACGTCCGTGATGTTCCTGAGCTGATTTCTGGAATCTGCCTGCTGCGTGGATGTGACTCATGGTCATTATCAGCAGCTATGATCGACTTTAGCTCATGCCTGTAAAAGTCCAGACACCAGGGGTGTCTTCTTTATTTTGGGAACCACTGGGCCAGAAATGGCGTGGGAGCCACAGCTCTGGCGCGGACTTCCCACAGTCCCCCGCCACGCGGGCTCCGTCTCTTCCTGTCCCTTCCTCTGGTCTCCACGTCCGCGTCCGAACCCCTTTGCTCATAGGACCTTCAACCACATCAGATTAAGACCTGTCCTCGCCCAGTTTGGCCTCACCTTGACCACTGATGTCTTCCAAGTTTCTCTTACAAGTGGGTCCCCACCCACGGGCCCAGGGCCCGAACTCGGCTTTGTGGGGGGTATGTTTCGGTCCCCAACAAAGCCTGATATTAACTACTTTCTACAATGTAACACACACGGCCTGACTGCTCACGTCTGAGCTCCCATTTAGATCCAGTCGTAGAAATATCATGTTTACCCTGATACAGCAACGAAATGGTGTTAGTTGTTTTCAAAACAGTTTGTCCCTCTGACTTTTGGCAGTGGAGACCGCGGGCCTGTCTGAGCCTGGAAGGCTGGGTTCTGCCTTCCCTCACTTTTCTTTTGTCTCTTTATTTGCATATTCTCCTTCTGTGAATTAATCCATCAGCCACCATTTTGGGGCTCACGGTGCTAAAAAGCTCATGATTTCCAAGGAAATGCAGTGACTATAACGAAATAGTTAAAATTCAAAACCAGAGTTGGAGAGAGGCCCTCTTTATGTGACAGTCATGTTTCTTGCGAAATTTGTATTACGGAAAGATAAATTCTCTCTCTCCTTCCCGACCTAAAAATTGGGAGATGCTACTGGAAGAATCTTCCTGGAAATTAATTTTCAGAATGAGTTGGATGTAAAGCTGGTCAATGTCAGATATAAAAATTGTATATTTAGATAACGGCTGTGATGAGATCAAATGATCATTTGCTGGTGGCTGCTCCATGTCCAAATATGTCAACTGCTGAAAGCAGCTGAGCTAGGGGGAGAGGGTGAGTTGTCCCCATTGGTCGGGGGGTGAATTTGTCTGAACCGACTTGAATCTCTGCCTTCCCTGCCTGTCCACAGTAGCTCAGCTCTGTGGAAGATCAGGGTCTTCTACAGAAGAGGGGCACAGGGCTGCTGGGAGCTGCACCCCTTCTGGAAGGGCCACGCAGACCCTCAAATCCATTTATGGAAGCAGTCAGGATGGTCAGAGAGTTGAATGAACCTGTAATCAGTCCAAGAGAATTTCTGGTAAGTTGTAATCCACTCTTTTGGGGTTTTCCTGCTCTGGATATTTTTCAGTGATCTTGGGAAGAAAACTCTAATGTGTGGGCCACTCACTTTTCTTCTTATTTTTTCCAAATGAGTAGAGCGGAGCTTCCTGAATTCAGCCTAGAATTGAGCTTCTCAGACTATAATGTGCTTGCTCATTGCTCGGGGATCTTGTCCGTGATCAGGAGGGCCGGGTGGGGTCTGGGGTTCTGCGTCTCTAACAGGCGCCCAGGTGACGCTGCCGCTGGTGGCCTTGGGCCCACCTCTGAGCAGCAGGGTCTCAGAGGAAATGCAGCTGTGTCGCTGTCAACCGCACACCTGAATGATGCCACTGAAGTGTGACCCGCTGAGACAGTCTCCCTTGCAGAGCTGAAACTCTTCACAAATAATCCGTTTGCTTGCTTTCCCTTATGATTCAATTTCAGAATGTAGCACTTGAAGACTAAGTATTTCTGAATGCTGGAAAATTGTTTTTTTTTTTTTAAATTATAATTGGTTACCTCCTCTTTAATATAAATGCCATTTATGCTATTCATTTGCAGAGGAAATCCATTTTGCATAGAAAATATTGACTTACATTCTATCCCAGACCCAAATGAAAGGTTTTAAAATTCTCTCGTTTTAAAAAAGTTCCGTCTACCATGGAGTGAGGTTTAGCAGCAGGTGTCTGTATGTTCTGTGTCCAGGTAAGTGTGGTTTAGTTCCGGAAGGCACAGGAGCTTCCCGTCAGGGCAAACCCACCTCGGCGGGCAGAGCCCTTGGCTGGAGCCCGAGCTGTGGAGGAAGCAGCCCTCCAGCCTACAGGCCCTTCTCGCCTCATGCCAGCTGAAGGTGGAAGAGATGAGCCACCGACGCACTCACGCCCTCAGGAAAAAACAGTGCTTTTCTCCCTGGCTGAGTAGGTTCTCTATTTCCAAGTTGGTTGTAACTGAAATATCTCATGGGACTGTATTGACATTTTCAAGTAAAAAGGGGGAAAACATGAATACTCTCTTTGGATGACTGTGTCGCTCTGTCAGCCATGGAAATACCTGTAAACATGCTTCAAATCAGTTCTTCTTGAACCTACTCTGCCCTCTTTGTGGTTTAAGTATTGACTCAGTGAATCGAAACTGAAGAGGGTGCTTTACTGAGAAGGACGGTCGGGCACAAACTCGTGCAGACGCACCCTGCACCCCTCCTGCTTCCTCAGTCCTTGTCAGGACAGGGCTGGAAAAAACATAGAAATAACCATGCCAGGGTCTGTGGAAATGAGCAGCTTCCTTAGTATTTGTGCCCAGTAAACACTAAACCGAGTGGTGAACGTCATCGATCATGGTTGGCCTGCACACACGAAGAGTTTATCTACGTAGTTCTTATGACTCCCGTAAAACACACATGTGTGTGCATGCGTGTGAGCACGTCCTGTGTGTGTGGTTTAATAAAGACTCTCTCTGTGACAGGTCCACTCCCTGAGTGTTTGACCAAGGTCCTTTCATGTAGAAGGTATGGGAGATGGAAAGATAGGTTCTGGAGGAATTCATTGAGCAACGATTATACCCTGGGAACTGTCCTGAAGGTTTCAGGTGCATTGAATCATCTGACAAATCACAAGCCCTTTGGGCGTGTGGTCCCGTGAGGGACATGGACAGGTCAGCACCCGGCAGAACCGGGAGGGAGAGTCCAGTGGGTCCCTAACACTGCGCTGGAGAGGAGCTGGAGGGCGGTGGGAGGGGATGGGGTTGGGGAAAGCTCAGGTGAGCGGCGCTACCTGTGAATGAAGGTTTGAGGGTGTGCACGTGGCTTGTCCTGGAGAGCGCATGACTGGAAGGCCACAGCAGGAGGTCAGGGGTCATTTACAGAAGGCCTCAGATCCTGGGCAAGCAGGAGCCGTTGGTGCTTGTTGACTGGGGGTGCCTTCCTTTGTATGCAGGGGCAAGTGGGAAGACACCAGCAAAGTCAAAAATACACAGTATTGCCTGGCTCACATGGCGGCCTTGCCTCCTTCTGGTCATTAGAAAGGAAGAAGTGTCCATCTAGAAATTCGTCCATCCATTCTGAGTGTCCTCAGGCATATTTTATTTTGAACAAAATACTTCTGTGAAGTCTCTGGAGCAGAATGAAGCCCACTAGGAATGGGAACAATTATAGAGGAGGTGCTTGTTGCAAGAGTAAGTGTCTTCACAGACCTCGTCAGTGGCCTTACAGGGATTATTTGTTTATTGTTTATTGTGGAACATTTCAGGCTTCCAGAGAAGTTACCTAATGACATAAAGGACACCTGCACCCAAGTTGCTTGGAAACTGCCTTTGAGGTTTCCTGATGTCCCCTTGGGCCCATGGGCTGCAGCCCACAATGGGTGCTGCCCCGTTGTCTCCGCTTTAGTGT
>PVKY010010224.1:0-12765 GCA_004027775.1 Bradypus variegatus
AGTCGACGGGAGGGGCCGAGACAGGAGCTAGGGGCGGGGAAAGCCCCGGATACGGGGATGTGAGAGGGTGAGGCCAGGGGCAGAGTTTAGGTTGAGTAATGGAAGGTGGCAGAATGCTTGGATTTCTTGGAGGAAGAGGGGACAGGGGTGGGGGTGGGGGGTAGGGATGGGGAGAGGGACGGGGAATAGGCTGGAGGGAGGACGGGTTCAGCTCAGTGCGGAGGTCAGGGAGTCAGCAGGTAAGCAAGGTTGGGGGACACGAGCA
Source organism: Bradypus variegatus (assembly GCA_004027775.1). NCBI lineage: Eukaryota > Metazoa > Chordata > Mammalia > Pilosa > Bradypodidae > Bradypus > Bradypus variegatus. The sequence continues at coordinate 266 of PVKY010010224.1, forward strand.
GCAGGGAATTTGAACTCTCAGGAGCAATTGGGGGATGCGGAGAAGAGCTCCTCCTTCCTCCGTGCCTTCTCCTGTTTGGTGGCTGCCTTGGTGACCTGGGCGCTTTAAATGCTTCCTTCAGCCAATCCCGGCCTTTGCTCCCTGCTCGTCACAGTGGGTGACCCCGTGACCCCATTCTGAGAGCGGTCCCTCCCCCACCGGACCCACTGCCAGCTGCCATTCCCAAGGGTAACTCCTCTCTAAACTGCCGGGAGCTTTCTGATTTCCGGCCTCCCCAATCCACTTCATCCTCTCTCCCCTCTTCTCTTTGCTGCCCTCCCTGTTACATCCCATTTTTCAATGATCAGTCTTACCTGGAAACATTATAAAGCAAATGATTTCACCACTGCAAGAAGTCACCTTTATACAGGCAGAGGGGAAGATTATCACACCCCACTCCCAGCAACTGATAGAAACAGTCAAAAAGTCAGAAAGGAGTAGGAGAGATGAACAGCAAAACATAAGCCTTATGCAGAAATATATACATATATATATATATATATATATATATATATATATATATATATACACACACATGTATATGTATCCACATAAAGAGAGTAAGGCCTATCTAATAACTGTGGAAGATATATTTTTCCAAGTAAATATGTAACATTTAGTAAATTAATCTATTTTGGCCAAAATTACTTTCAGTATATTTCAGGAAAATGAAATTAAACACATGTTCCCTGATCCTAAGGTAATTATGCTATAAATCAATAAAACTAGAAATACTGTGTTTAGAAATTGAGAAATACCCTTGTAAATAAAATGAGTCACAGAAGAAATTTTAAAGAAAAAAATGGAGTAAAATTTTTCTCAGTAGAAATGATCATGGCAATAAGGACTTAGTCACTTCTCTTTCTCGCCTGAGAATTCTTTGATTTGGAAAGATTTTTAGTCTTAAAATGACTCCTAATTAACCTAAATGTTCAACAATTGTGAATTTGTTACTGATCCTACTACCTGTTAGCATGGACTATAAACTGGGAACACGAATGGGAAAAATACAGAGAGTGTAAACTATGGACTAGAGTTAATAGTACCATTTACTATTCTTTCATCAATTGTAACAAAGGTACCACACTAATGCAGTGTTCAACTTTGGGGCATAAATGGGAATGCTGTAATTTTTAACATGATTTTCTAGTAAAACTATATTTCTCCAATTAAAATTTTAAATAAAAAGACCTCAACCATGCTTGCTGGAATACAAAATGGTAGAAACAGCTTGGCAAGTACATTCGGAAAATCCAAAGGATCTTACCAAGCAAGGTAACTATAGTACTCCCAAGAATTAACCAAATCGTTTTCAAAGTTCATGCCATGTAAAAATCAGCATGCTATGTTTTCTAGCAGCTTTATTCATAATCATGTAATACAGATATGAATCAAAATGTCCTACAATAGTTAAACAGAGAATGAAACTGAGATACAGTTTACAATGAAATACTATTCAGCAATAGAAATGAATGGGCTCACTAGCTAAGGAAACACATGGATATTTCTAAGTAAAAGAAGCCAATTGTAACAGGCTATATGCTGATTTTATCATTCAAATTCTGGAGAAGACAAACCTATAGAAAAATAGGTTAAAGTTTGCCAGGTTTTCATTGGAGACATGAGAGCTGAATTGCTGAAGCTGCTCTATGATATTTTAATGTTGGATATCTGTCACTATATATTAGTAAAAATATATAGAAATCTATAGCATGAGGACTTAATATATACAAAATAGAAAAATCATCATTTACAAGTGGGTGGATTCCAGAATGGGCACAACCTGGGCACATGTTGCTTTGAGAAAAGAGACCATACGAAAATGTTTTCCCAACACCTGAACACAAGGCCCTGGCACCTACCTGCCTTCATTCCTTAACCACATACATCCTGTGGAGCATTTGAAATAGACATGGTTATACCTGAGAAAATGTCCTGCCCTCTCACTCCCCATCAGGAGGTGGCTACAGCTTTCTGTACATAAGATCCCCTAATAAATATTTTGGACTGACTACCCTGGCATTAATGCCTTTTTCTTCAAAATCTCAACTGGCTATTATAGGACAGTTTAGGGTGGAATCGCTAGGTTTTTCCCTATTTCTTCTTTCATAATAAGTCCTGCTGCTGCTTCAGTGGGATGTAGACATATACATCAATTTTCTTAATCTTTCAAAGGAACTCCCTTTTGGTTTTATTAAATTTCTCTATTTTAATTTCCTGTATTCAATTTAACTGATTCCTGTGCTAATTTTCATTATTGCTTTCCTTCTGGTTACTTTTGATGTACCATGCTCTTCTTTTCTTGTTTCCCAAAGTGGCAGTTAAGATTACTGATTTTCAATCTTTCCTTTTTTTTTTATACAGTTTATGGAAATATATTCACACTCCCTAAAGCCATCCACAGTGTACAATCAACTATTCATGGTACCATCATATAGTTATGTATTCATCACCAGAATCAATTTTTTTTATTTTAATAATCTTTTAATTGTCAAAGTAAATAAGAGATTTACTTTTATTTTATTTTTTTTTTGAGACATGAGCTTTTATTATAAGGCTTACCTACAGGGTGGGGAAGTCAAGCCACGTTGCCCTGAAATCAAGAGCTTCTCTGGATGGATTCAGGAGCTGCTCTGAATGGCGGCCAGTTCAGAGCACAACATGGAAATAGTCTGCACTTTGGGGGGCTGAATAAGCTAGTTATCAGGGCTCAACATTCCAATGCGTATGAGAGCATAAGGCAGGGAGCAGGGTCATTCAATGTAGGAAGGGGTTGACTGTAATCAACAGGGAGGAGGATTATAGAGATAACAGTATCTCAGGGAGTCTCAGGGAAGAGGTAGTTTCGGATATAGATTACAGTTAGCATCTGATATTACAAGAATAGGTTAAACCTCAGCTGTCCTAGGTCAAATAGATTTATTTTTGAAGGTAGCTCTTTGCATCTTGGCCTTTTGTATCCATTCTTTTCTACTCCACAGTTAAAAATTAAAATAACATCACCTAGAATAATTTTTACTAAAATCACTAAGGGATATTTTAAAAATATCCCAGAAGCTGGAACAAGTGCTAGGGTATAAACAACAAATATAACAGTGTGTAGGGTTCTAAAGTGTATTATGTTAAACAACTGTTCACTTGTCTCATTACATCTTCTATCCAGTTCTGGCAAAGATTACAGCAAAATAACATCTGCCATATACATGGGTTCATAAAATGAGAGTGGTTGTACCTCTGAATCTTGTCCACATCATCTTCTTGCATATTAAATAATACATTAATGCCCTGGTTTTGCTCCCTAAGAGGTTACCAGATGCTGGTTCCAAGTTTATAAGAGAAACACACATGAAATCCTGTCTGTGTAGCTAGTCCTGTCATTAATACAAACACGACATAGTCATATGCTAAATGGTTATAAAGAAATAGCATATTATGTGCAATTAAAATAGAGAAAAATTAAGTCAGCTCTTTCCAGGCATAGATGTGTAAATATTTTTAAATTTCACATTAAACAAATATGAAAGGGAGGATTTTCCCATTTTCTGAATAATATAATGTTGATAAACCTGAACATATCTGATAATGGACTTTTACATTTGACCTCCTTTCTTGTAAATACAGTTGCAGACTGAGTTGCAGACTCCTTTTTCAACAAGTCTCTCCTCTTAACACTCCTGTCTTTCTGGGATGGGTTGAGACAATTTGGCCTACTAAGGCAGTGTCACACAGGAAGATACCCTGGAGGGAAGGCGTAACATCCCTTTCACTCCCCCATTTTTTCTTTTTTTTTTTAGCTTGAGGTTTTAAAGTCGAAACATCAAGTCTTGTAAGTTCTTAAAATAATCCTTTCACAAAACAAGGCAGCTTTACACTGTAAAAACATTAGTTCTTTGTCCATGGTTATGTTTTCCTGTCCTCATCTGCTCTTCCCAGCTGTCAGCATCTTCGTCAGGTGCGGCTTACAGCCTAGATGTATAAGGCTGTCAAACAGGAGCTCCACTGTCGCTTCAAAAGCCCCTGAACATGCTGAGCTAGCCCTAGTGTTTTCTGCACATCTCGACAGATGTTGGAGAGGCAATACTGGAACTCCTCATCGCAGTCATTCTTGCTTTTGCCACAGGTCTCGTAGCACCTATCGTGTTGGTTGCAGCACTTGGTCAGCGAGGGGATGCCAATGTTAATCGTCACTGCACTTGTACTGGCAGCGTCCGTCCTCTCCTCCGAGGAGGTCCAAGGCGGCGTTCAGGTACGTGTCTATCTTGTGAACGCCGTTCCGGATGGTCTTAAGGGTGGCCCTCCAGTCAGTGGTCTGGGCCTCCTCCTGGCCCCTGAGAGCGGCCGCTAGGAGGAGGAGCAGGAGAGCAAGCGCGGGCCGCGGAAGCACAGCCATCAAACGCAGCGCCGGCTCGCCAGGCCCCACGGGTCCCCGGAGCCGCAGCGGGCGCGCCCCCACGGAGGCTCCGGGGCGCCCTCGGCAGCGGCAAGAGCGCGGGGCTAGGAGGCAGCCGCCCGCTCCGTGTCCACGTCTCCGTCCGGGCGGCGTGGGCCACGCTCGCCGCCACCGCCTTGACGAAACTCCCAGCGAGAGCACCAGAATCAATTTTGAACATTTTTTAATCCCCCCAAAAGAAAAATAAGAGTAAAAACGAACACCAAAACACTCCATCCCCCATCACACCATATTTTTTATTTCATTTTTGTCCCCATTTCTCTACTCATCTGTCCATACACTGCACAAAGGGAGTGTGAGCCATGAGGTTTTCACAATCACACCATCGCACCACGTAAGCTACATAGTTTTGCTTCAAGAATCAAAGGTACTGGGTTTCAGTTGGTCAGTTTCAAGTATTTCCTTCTACCTATTCCGAATATACTAAAAACTAAAAAGGGATATCTACATAGTGCATAAGAATGCCTTGCACAGCGACCTCTTGATTCCATTTGAAACCTCTCAGCCACTGAGACTTTGTTTTGTTCATTTCACCTCCCCCTTTGGATGAAGATGTTCTCAGTCCCATGATGCCGGCTCCAGGCTCGTCCCCGGGAGTCATGTCCCAGGTTGCCAGGAGATTTATACATGGGGCGGGGGTGGGGCAGTGAGTTCACCTGCCACGTGGTTTAGAGAGAGGAGAGAGAGCCCATATCTGAGAAACAAGGAGTTCTCTGGGGGAGATTACAAGGCGCAATTATCATTACTCTCAGCCTCTCCTTTGCAGCAACGAGCTTCACAAGGGCATGCCTCAAGATCGAGGGCTCATTCTACCCAAGTGTCAGTCCTCAACGTTTGCGAGAACACCAGGGAAACGCCGCCGCCGCCGCCTTTAGCCCACCCCCTTGGTGTATCGGGTCCCAGAAGTGATCCCCTTCTTCTCCCTTCCTCCTCCGTCGCGTGTGCCCCGCGCCGCGTGCCCCGAGCGCCAGCTCATCTTCCGCGCGGGCTTGGGCGCTGCAGGCCAGTCGAAGAGGCGCCGCCGCCGTGGCCCATCTCTGCCCCCGCCACGGCACTTGCTAGGGGGTGGGCGCCGCCGCAGGGAGCTCGGCAGCGGCGCTGCGGCGCTTCCAAGTGGGTCCCCGCCTCCCGCTCCTGCCACTTCCGGCAGCACCAGCGGCTCCTTCGGGTCCCCATTTCTCCTCTTCGCTGGGACGGGCGAGCGATGGCAGCTGCGGGCGCGCTCACTGCACCACCTGCCGGTGACCTAGGCCCGTGCAGTGCCCGGGGCCGCGAATGCAGCCCTTGCAGCCCGCCTTCACCCCCGGGCGAAGGTCGGTCTTCCGAGGACAGGCTCCAGTCCATCCCCGATGACAGGTTAGTGGGGTCCTACCCATGGAGTAAAGACGTGCCCATAGCTCCACTATTGATCCGCTTCAGCCTGTCCCTTGTGGCCTCTGCAGAGTATTTGTAAACTCGGACTCCTTTTAGCAGTGTGGTCTCAGGCTGGGAAAAGATGTCCGAGTGTCTCTTACATACGCACCTGCCTGTCTCAGCCCCAGCCCTGCGGCCGCTTGCCCGTGTTTCCGCATCCACTGTTCCTGCAGCTCGCAAGCTCAGTCCACTTCAGGCCTGTGCACTTACCGCTCCTCTGGCTGGAATCCTTCCCCGAGATTTCTTTGAACTCCTTCGATGCACATTTCGGTCCGTGGTCCAAAGGTCCGCATCACAGGGCTGCCCAAAAGAGCACACTTAGCCCACCAATCTTGCTCCCTTTACCCTGCTTTATTTTATTTCTTCCTAACACTTATCACTTCCAGGCCTTATTTTTTTTCTCCCTATCCCTGTTGCTTTGCTTATTTGTCTTCATGGCATGTATCACAACCTGACATATTTTGTCCTCACTGAGTTGTTTTGTGTCTGTTTCCCCCACTGGCATGCAAGTGGCACAAAGGCCCGCACCTCTGCAGCCCAGAGCAGAGAACAGCCTGGCAGGGAGAAGGCTTGTGCTCAACACGTTTGTTGGATGAATGAATGGTAAGCTTGTGGAGGATTTTAATTTTCATCTTCGTACATTTCTGAGTTTCCAGATGTTTATCCGATGAACACCTTGTGAACAGGAAAAAAATTAGTAAATATGATTTTTTCCTTCATGGAAATGTCACAATTGAGTGGGATCTCTAATTTTTTTTAATTAATTTTATTTTGAAATAAATTCAGATTTACAGGAACAGTTGCAAAAACAATATAAACCCCATACACAGCATACCCTGACCCCCCTCCCCTGATACCCAGATCCACCAACTTTAACATTGTCACACCACCATTTCTTTCCTTCCCTCCCTATCTATCATCCATCATCTATTGCTCTGTCTTCTGAACATATGAAAGAAGCTGCACACATCCTTGAACAAACACTATAATTCACGTATACACTTCCCATGAACAAGAACATTCTTTTATGCAATCCCATTAAGTGCAGCTAAGAAGTTCAAGAGATTCAACAATGATACAAAGCTTACATTCTATATTTCCTTTTCCTTGTGTCTCAACTGTGTCCCTTTGAGCCTCCTGTCCTCCATCATCCAATCCCATCCAGGATCATCCTTGGCATTCAATTGCCATCTGTTTAGAAAGTTTTTTTTTTCCAATTGTGGAAACATATATACAGCCTAAATCTTCCCATTCCACCCCCTCCCTAGCATTCCGTTAGTGGGATTAATCACCTTTAGAACGTTGTAATGCTCTTTCCCACCATCCATTACTAGAAATTTCCCTTCACCTCAAACAGCAACCCTACACTCATTTCTTAACTCCCCACTGCCCCTTCCCCCACTTCTCATAACCCATACTCTACTTTTCATCTTTATGGTCATATTCTCTGATAATTTCTTTGTGTTTACTGTGGGGCTTAAAATTAACCTCTTAAATCCATAAAAATCTTGCTTTTCTTTGATACAACCTTTACTTTAATAGGACACATAAACTATGTTCCTATACTCCATCCCCCCACCTTTATATAGTTGTCTAAAATTACATATTTTACATTGAGTTCAAAACCACTGATTTGTCATTAGAGTTTGTGTATTTTATATCATGTAGGAAGTAAATAGTGGAGTTACAGTTCAAAAATTATTGACTTCTATTTGTATTCCATTGTGGTTGGAGAATGTGCTTTGAGTATATTCAAAATTTTTTTTTTTAATTTATTGAGGCTTGTTTTATGTCCCAGCTTATGGTCCCTTCTGGAGAAAGATCCATGATCACTAGAGAAAAATGAGTGTCCTGGTGATTTGGGATGTGAGGTTCTATATATGTCTGTATAAATTATATCTCTTTCTCCTTTCTTAGTTTGTCTGTTGGTAGGGCTCTCTTTAGTATCTGAAGTAGGGCAGGTCTTTTATTGGCAAACTCTCTCAGCATTTGTTTGTCTGTGAAAAATTTAAGCTCTCCCTCAAATTTGAAGGAGAGTTTTGCTGGATAAAGTATTCTTGGTTGGAATTTTTTCTCTCTCAGAATTTTAAATGTGTCATGCCACTGCCTTCTCGCCTCCATGGTGGCCGCTGAGTAGTCACAACTTAGTCTTATGTTGTTTCCTTTGTATGTGGTGAATTGCTTTTTTTTTCTTCTTCTTCTTCTTTTGCATGTTTTTATTGGGGTTGTTTAAATACCATACAATTATCCAAAGATCCAAAGTGTACCATCAATTTCCCCCAGTGCCATCATACATCTATGTGTGGTGAATTGCTTTTGTCTTGCTGCTTTCAGAACTTGCTCCTTCGCTTCAGTATTTGAGAGTCTGATCAGAATATGTCTCGGAGTGGGTTTATTTGGATTTATTCTATTTGGAGTTCGCTGGGCATTTATGCTTTGTGTATTTACATTGTGTAGAAGGTTGGGGAAGTTTTCCTCAATAATTTCTTTGAATACTCCTTCTAGACCTTTACCCTTCTCTTCCCCTTCTGGGACACCAATGAGTCTTAAGTTTGGATGTTTTATTTTATCTATCATATCCCTGAGATCTATTTTGATTTTTTTTATTTTTTTCTCCATTCTGTCTTTTGTTCTTTCATTTTCTGTTCTGTGGACTTCTAGTACACTGAGATGTTGTTCAACTTCCTCTAACCTTGTATTGTGAAGATTCAGAGTCTTTTTAAATTGGCCAACAGTTTCTTTTATTTCCATGAGATCTTCTATTTTTTTATTTACTCTTGCAATGTCTTCTTTATACTCTTTTAGGGTCTTCTTTATGTTGCTTATATCCTGGGTGATGATCTTCTTGATGTCCTTTAAATCCTTTGCCATGTTTTCATTCCTCGATTGTAGTTCTTTGATTAATTGTGCCAAGTACTGTGTCTCTTCTGATATTTTGATTTGGGAGTTTGGATTTGGATTCTCCATATCATCTGGTTTTATCATATGCATTAAGATTTTCTGTTTTTGGCCTCTTGGCATTTGTTTGCTTGATAGGGTTCTTTCAAGTTGTAAAAGAAAGATACTGATCTAATTTTAGAAATAGAGTTTGGTGGTGTACACTTTCTCTAACTAACCAGCAGATGGGGTCTGTGAGTCATCTATACACCTAAAGTCAGTTCTTAACCTTGTCCCTGCGGTATGTGGGGAAATGATTCTTGTGGGGTTCAGTTGGAGAACTCAGTTTGGGTGTGTTGCTGGAGCCATGTGCCCTAAATGTGGGGCATGTGTCTGGGTGGCCAGGGAGGAAGGGCAGCTTTAATATTCAAACCCCCAGGTTCCCAGAGATTCAAGGCCACCCCAAGTGTTTAAGCCTTCACTTCACTTCAGCCCCAGACCCTCTCTCTTGCTGTCCCACAAACCACTGAACTTGGCGTAGTGTCCCTGGGTTCTCTGAGTGGGTCCCCCCTCCCAGCCGCAATCCTCCAGGACCTTTGCTGAGGGAATGTTATGCTATGTCACCAGTGCACTCCGTCCCTCAAGGGAAGCCCCGGGCCCCCAGGCCATGCAGGGGCGCTCTCAGCCTGATGCAAAGATGGCCAAACGGGGTGTCTCTACCCCCCTCTCCTCGCACAGTTCCTCCTTCCCAGCTCTGGGACAACTGGTGCGGCTCTGGGCTGTGGGCACAGTCCTGGGCAGGAGTTTATCCAGCCCTCTGGGGAACCAGCTGCTAGCCACGGGGTTTCTTTCTGCTTCTGGCTCTCCACTCCACTCCCCCAGGCCCAAGGGTATCTGCAATGGGCTATCCTCCCAGCCAGACACCAAGAAGCTGGCCCAGCCCCCTCATGCTGTGTTTTACTGCGTGGTTCCCACTATCGCAACTGAAGCCACTCCTGGGTTTTTCCCTTTTTTTTTTTCTCTTAAAAGAACCAGTCGGTCTTCAAACGCCAAGCCCTGGCTTTACCACACTGCCACATGGCTGTGGGTCTTCCAGCCAGTTTACTCACTTGTCTCAGAATGCAGACTCCCGGTTTCACCAAATATACGGCCCCTGTGGTACTAGCAGACCTCGTCCAGCTGGCGCATTGCTGTAACCGGTATTCTGGGTCACTTTCTGGTTTTTATCTAGTGTTTTCCACAGAGGTGTTTTTTTGCCCTGTCTCACCTAGCTCCCATCTTAGTTTCTCGAACCCCCAGTTATATGTTTTAATTTCTTCTTCTTCTGGCAGTATTTGAGAGCCCATTCTTCATACCCTCAATGGACTTGGGAAATAGTAGCTTCAAAATTTTTTGTTAATTTATTCTTTAAAATGCTCTCTTGTTTTTCATTTTTTAAAAATGCTCTTTGCTTTAATTACTACTGAAGTTGAAGGTTTCTTGGAAGGTGAATTCCGTATCTTATAAAAGCCTGTCTCTGTGCTCTCCCATTTTTTTCTTTTGTTACTAAATACTATTTAATCACATAGTTTTTCAGTTTTGAGTATTTCAGCTGATGCTCTTAATTTTTCCAAGTACCTAATCTGATTTTTGCAGTGAGAATATTTTACCTTTCTTATTTAGCATATTAATACTTCTTTTTTAATTCACTTTTCTGTGTTGGCTAGAACTTCCAAAATAAAGAGTAATAATAGGCACCTTTGTCTTATTCCTGCCTTTAGTGGGAATGCTTCACCTTTAGGCATGATCATGCTTTTTGTTGGTTTGAGATACAAAATTTTAATGGTATTAAGGAAGTTTTTATAATTTACCAAGTCTTTTTAATTAAAAATAGATATTCTATTTTAAATTATTTTATATTTTATTTTTAAATTTAAATACAGTAAAATAGTTTTTCTTGGTATACTGTCCTGTGAATTTTAACACATGTAAAGATTCATATAACCACCACCACTATTAGAAAACAGAATAGTTTCATCAACTCAATAAATTCCCTTGTGCTCTATCTTTGTGTTCATATCCTCCCTGTGCCATAACATCAGGCAGCTGTTGATCTGCTCATTGTCACTACAGTTTTGTCCTTTTGAGACTGTCACATAAATGGAATGGCACAGTTTGTAACTTTCTGAGACTGGCTTCTTTTGCTCAGCATAATGCCTATGAAATTCATCTAAGTGGTTAAATGGGTCAATAGGTCATTCCTATGGGATCATTATACTTGGCTCATATTTTGGGGCTGGAGGAGAGGCCTATTTCCCTGGAGTTATTTGCTGCCAGAATAAATGGATGTCTCTATAAATTAAAAATGGAAGCAAGTAATGACCTTTAGGTAGAAAACTAAGTACATGTACTACACTTGCATTCTGGGAAAAAAACTGGATTTTAATATATGTGTATTTCAAATTGTTTTATAACAATTATTTTCATTATAAAAATGAAAATGTATCATTTGGAGTCTTGAGAAAATACATAAAAGAGAAGAAAAGAAATAAATTCAAATCATCCCACTCACTGCTGTTATTCACTCTTAAACATATCTCTATTTGCTTTGTGTGCAAAGTGGGAATTATATCATGTATAATTATATATGATTATATATGTTAATGTAGCTTGAATTTCAGTATCTGCCATTATAGACCCATTGGTAATTTTATTTATTTGTATTTTTCTTTTTTCTTATTTACTGATGATTTGTCTTGCTCACATTGTTTCTCTCTTAATATACTTAGCTCCTGAACTGAGTTATTATTTCTACTGATTTGATAACAAATTTCTTATTTCTACTTGAGTGTGTTATTTTCTTTTTCTTTCCTTTATTAAAATTTTTGTGATTATTTTGCTTGGGATATTTCCTTCATGTCCTTTAGAAGATATCTTTATTTTTTAAATAGAGATTACTCTTGTTAATATTTAAAAGGTAGATATTAAATATTTTGCTTTCCTTTGTTATGATTTTTATTTATGAAGGATTTTTCCCCATTGGTTGGAGCTTTATGATTGTATTTTGATTATGATTTTTTTTATTTGTTGCTTAGTGGTTAGATAATTTGGTTTTTACAGTTATTAAAGTTACCTCTTGGTCTAGAATAGGATTGATCATTTTCTATAAATGTTCCATGGAAACTTGAAACAAAGGCATATTTTCTGTATATAGATATTCTGTATGTAGATATTCTGGATTATTAATTTCAGATAGCTGTCTTAAAAGCAAAAGATTAGGGGAGAACCTATGATGGCAGCTAGGTGAGACAGAGCAAGGAGACACCTCCATGAAAAACAATGATAAAAACCAGAAAGTGACCCAGAACGTCACCTCCAAAGTAGCACCAGCCAGACAAGGTCTGCTAAAGCCACAGGGAATGTGCATTTGGTGAAACCAGGAGTCTGCATTCTGAAACGAGTGAGTGAGTCTTCTGAGTCTCTCGGCCATGCTGCGGTGCGGGGAAACAGGGGCTTGGCGTTTGAAGCCTGGGAGCAGCGGCAGATAAGACGGGAGTGGTGTGGACTAGTGCCTCGGTGTCTGGTGTGGAGGGTGCCCCTTCCCATACCCACTCCAGATTGTCTCGGGTCCGGGGGATCAAAGGAGAGCCAAAAGGGAAAAAAAAAAAAGGGTTGCGCTGCTTACAGCTGTCTCCCTAGCGGGTGGGGCTGCTCCTACCCGGGGCCGAACGCACGGCACGGA
>PVKY010010225.1:0-12766 GCA_004027775.1 Bradypus variegatus
GGCTTTTATAAAAGGGGGTTTATTTGGTTACATAGTTACAGTCTTAAGGCCATAAAGTGTCCAAGGTAACACATCAGCAATCAGGTACCTTCACTGGAGGATGGCCAATGGCATCCGGAAAACCTCCGTTAGCTGGGAAGGCACGGGGCTGGTGTCTGCTCCAAAGTTCTGGTTTCAAAATGGCTTTCTCCCAGGATGTTCCTGTCTAGGCTGCAGCTCCTCAAAAATTCACTTTTAGTTGCACTTGGGTTATTTGTCCTCTCTTAACTTCTCTGGAACAAGAGTCTGCTTTCAATGGCCATCTTCAAACTGTCTCTCATCTGCAGCTCCTGTGCTTTCTTCAGTGTCCCTCTTGGCTGTAGCTCCTCTTCAAAACGTCACTCACAGCTGCACTGCACTGAGTTCCTTCTGTAATGTCAGTTCATTTATATGGCTCCACTGATCAACTTAGACCCACCCTGAATGGGGGGGCCAACACCTCCATGGAAATTATCCAGTCAGAGTCACCACCCACAGCTGGGTGGGGCACATTCCAAAGAAACACTCAAAGAATTATAATCTAATCAACACTGATAACTTCTGCCCACACGAGATTACATCAAAGATAATGGCGTTTGGGGGGCATACTACATTCAAACCGGCACACAGGTTGTTGTGCAAACCAGGGGTTGGGAGCGTGTGCTGCTCTCACCAGCAGGGCAGCCTTACGTGGTAGTGAATGTGTGAGCCATGCGGCTCGATAGGGCCACGGCCACCCGTCCCAGTTCCTGTCACACGGACACCTGGACCATGCGGCTTGGGCAAATTTCCGGCCTTCCAGAGCTCCAGCTTAGTGAAAACAGGGATGTGATTATTAAGATTAAGTTACTTTGGGACAGTTCTCATACATAGATATTTACCCTGTCTACCGCACCGTCTTGGCTGTTGTGACCATCAAGTGAAATAGAAATCTGAAAAACCTTTGGAAAATAGGATATGCTATGCAGATATGCAGAATTACCATTGCGGCATTGAGTTGGGCCATCCTGGAGAATAGCTGATATTTACTGTTCTTCTGTTCTTGTGATTCATTCCTTCTTTGCAAATTTCCATTTTTCATAATTCATTTATTTAGTAAGTACTCATCGAGCACCTCCCTCGTGCCTGATCCTGTTCTAGGTGCTGGTGACTAAAGGGGTGAGTGGGGCAGATGAGGGCAGGTCACTCTGGTGGCTGACAGGCCAGTGGGGTTGGGGGTGGGCAGATGTAGCCAGTCAGCGGAAAAGAAAATACAGCCGGGAATGCAATGGAGGGTGGCTGGGGGCAGGAGGGGGCTTCAGGGGGTGGCCAGGCAGGGGCTTATGGAGGAGGCAACGTGTTAGCGGAGGACTGTGTGTTGAGAAAAGGCAAAAGCCAAGTGATACGAGGAAAAAGTGCTTTCCAGACAGCGGGAACAGCTGAAGCAAGGGCTCCTGGGTGAGAAGTTGGTGAGTTTGATGAGAAGAGGGCTTGGAAGTCAGTTACGCTTGTGAACCCCATAATGAATAGAAAACCATAGTTCAAACAGACCATAAATCCATCCAGCATCCCCACAAAGTTTCTACTGGAGAGGCTTGAAGGTCTCCGTGGAGCATTAGGGGCTAAGAAACCCCAGAGCTCCTGCCTCCACACGTCTGGTTGTCTGTCAGGCTTTGACTGTGGGAGTGGAAAGGGCCCAGGGGTGAGAAGACCTTGCTTCAAGGCTTGGCCTTGCGGTCATGGGCAAGAGCCTTGGCCCCTCTGGGCCCCAGTATCTTCATCTAAAAAACAGGAGATAATAAGGACTAAATGAGTTTGTGAGCACTTTGTGAATTAGAGCATGCTGGGTAGGGATTGTGTGTGTTTATTAAGGGAAGCTTTGAATTCCAAATACAGAGGTGCGGGTGTCGGTATGGTGGGGGGTGGCACTGGGTGTTGAGGCTCTGAGCACGGGAAGGACCTGTTTTCTTCACCCTCTCATTGGCACCGTGAGTGGACTTCTGTGCCCAACATGGAAATGTTCCATATCCCACCAGTCCTGGTGGCTTCCAGCGGAGCCCACTCTGCACTGACTTTAATAAACACCCCCCCCCCCACATTGAGAGCCACAGAGTAGCACCTAATTGCCTCCAGTTTTGGGGTCTCTTCATTGCTTCATTGGCCTTGTTGGCTAGATCACAAGCTACTAGAGTAACAACTATTTTTTATGTTCTTTCCACCCCTCCATAGTATTTACCATAACCTCAGTTATAGCGGGCTCGTGCATATGGAAGTGCACTTTTAGCCGGAGAGAGTTACAGCATCTTGTCCTTCAGCCCCCAGGTTTCCCTCGATGCCAGAGGACAGCTTCCTCTTCCTGCCGGAATGTCATCTGGGGGCCCCTTGGCCATGGCCTCGCTCTCCGAGCCCGTCCCATTCAGAGAGTTCTGCCCTCTGTACTATCTCCTCAATGCCATTCCCACGAAGATCCAGAAGGGCTTCCGCTCCGTGGTGGTCTACCTCACGGCCCTCGATGCCAATAGGGACTACATCGCCGTGGGCAGCAGCGTTGGCATGCTCTACCTCTACTGCCGGCGGCTCGGCCGCATGCGCAAGCACAACTTCGAGGTGAGTCTCGCTTCGCCTTGCCCCTTAGCCTGCCTGAGCACTGGCTCATGGGTCACAGGCTTGAGTGTTCTGGGATGGGAACATTCTCTTCTGGTTTGCTCGAACATGGCCATAATCCCTCACCCAAACGGTACTTTAAAACTCTCTTCAGTGATTGTATAAAAATGTAGCTTATGAGGGGTGACAATATGATTGGGAAAGCCATGTGGACCACACTCCCCTTTGTCTAGTTTATGGATGGATGAGTAGAAAAATGGGGGGAGGAAACAAACAGACAAACAGAGGCACCCAGTGTTCTTTTTTACTTTAATAGCTCTTTTTCACTTTAATTATTATTATTGTTATTCTTGTGTGTGTGGTAATGAAGGTGTCAGGGATTGATTTTGGTGATGAATGCACAACTATGTGATGGCACTGTGAACAATCGAATGTATGATTTGTTTTGTATGACTGCGTGGTCTGTGAATATATCTCAATAAAGTGAATTTAAAAAAAACAAAAAAGCCCCTCTTCAGTCCAGGTGGAATGTAACTAAAATCATTGGTGTTTTTTAGTTTTCCCCCCATCTCCATCACTTTAAAAAGAACATTTTAGTGTCTAACACTAGAAATGCTTTGGAAGTAGATGTTTTTCTCTTAAGTGTTTTATTTCTCAACGTGCCTTGACTGACGTATCTCCAGTTATTCTATTGTTGAAATTATATGAAAGAATTAATATTGGTATTGGCTGATATTGGCCAGTTGCCAGAATGGGCACATTTTAGATGTGTCAGAACTGGTCCCTGTTTGACATTGTTGGTCAGATCAGGCACCTCTCTCGGTTATAAGATTGGTGAGGGTGTTGGCGCAGCACATTATGGTAGCACCAAGTATTGATGAACACTATTCTGCTTCATCTATTTAGTCAATTGCTGTAGTTTATTAAGGCACAGCTTTTGTGAGTGACTGGGGCTCCCGTTCAAGGAGCTCACGGCCTCAGGGGTTTGCTCTCTCTCTGGTTAGCGGGCTTGTGCGGCACGAGACAGGGCTTTTGGGTTCGAGAGAAATGTTTATGAATACTTCTGTCTTAGTCAGTACTCAATTTATTAAAGTTTTAATTTGGTAACTTAGTTTTCCTTGGCCTGTATGCTCAATTTAACATAATAAAAATGATTAGCACACCCGTCACACCATGTTCAGGAATTAACGTAAACCTTTACCTATGCTAACTCATTTCATCCTTACAGGACTCGATGGTAGATGAGATTACTTTTCCCATCTTTCCAGGAAGACATTACGTGACTTGCCCAAGGGCAGTCAGCTAGTGAACAGAGGTGTTGTCATTGGAACATGGGCACAGTGACTCTAGAGTTGGTATTAATATTTTTGGATAAAAATTAGAATAATTACTATTTCTTGTCTTTGGTTGATAGTCACTTACCTCTTAAATTTGACTGATAAATTCCCCAAATATTTAAGATATTTACATGTTAGTTAATCTTTAAAATTACAGTTCTAAATTTAATATATATATAACTAAAACTTAGTTATGAATTTATATATCAAATACTTGAGACATTTACAAGGAAGACTTATGAATCCAACAACAAATAATCATTTGTAAGCATTTAAGCTACCCTTATAAATCTAATACATTAGACTTATAAATTTAGTAGATCAAATTTTCTCAAGCAGTTAACACAGAAAAGAAACAGAGCTTACACAAAGCAATATTAGGATTATAAAACCTGTTATACTACCTCTCTCAACATAAAAGGTTTTTATTTTTTTATGCTTCTCCTTATTTGCAAATTTGTCAACCAACCAAAGTAACAAAACTGTATTCTGAGATCAGCTGAATTTATCAGACTAAAAATATATTCTAGCCACCTGTGAAAAAAACTCAAAACCTATAGGATTTGATTATTCCTTCAAAAACTCTGACAGCAGTTACTAGAGTGGACTCTTTTTCATGTCATATTTTAATTTTAATTTTAACTTTTGTTTGCCATGTCAGAGATGCTTACTGAATTCCCATTCTTTAGCTAGAATTTAATCACTCATAACTTTCTGGTTCTTACAACTGGTTGTCTTTACTGCAAACACGTCTTTAAATTAGTGTGGGGAAGAACAGCTGGGGCAACTGATGAGCGTTTTCATTCCAGGTGAGGTGGAGTAAGCATACAGACATGGAGACACTATTTAAGGACTCTGAAAAATAAATAGTAACAGGCATTTGGGGGCAGAAGACCAGAGCTTGACATACTGAAATGGCAGTGAGTTTACCACTTTTTCTCCTGGCTTCAACTCAGTGCAGCCCAGAAGTGGGCAATGAGCCACATTCAGAGAGCAGTAGAAGAAGCCCTCTAATTCTGACCTGAGTTGAAGAAAAGGGAACTGCTACTGCTTGATAGCATGTTGAAACCCACCATTTTTGTCCTCTCTTTCTTTTTTTGGTTATCTTACACCCCAAACCCCAGCCAATCCTGTGGTAGCAATGTTAGCTGGCAGCAGAGGCCACTTACAGGAGCCGAAACTCTGGGGGAGGGGAACTTCCTCTCTTTGTGGTAGAGCTCTGGTTCCAAGAGTTTGGGGCCAACTCCATTCCTTTTCTTCTCTTTCTGTCCTCCTGCCACTTGCCCCCAGACATAGGCTTGGTTGCAGAAGGGCACAGCAGAGTGGGATGACTAAAGCCTTAGCTTTCTAGCCAGAAGACCAGAAAAAGGAGCCTCAGGTAACTGGGAAGTGCTGGGGAGATTGCGTCAAGGGAGGAACTTGGGAAAGTGACCCTGTAACTTGTTAATGTACTTCTAGGCTCAACCTTGAGCTGTGCATGCCTGGATCTGATCCCATTCAGCACACCAAAGACTTTACGAACTGGTTAAATGGACTGCTGCCCAGGCCCCAGACTGGACATTTCTTGGTCCACCATCCCCCCAGGGACGGATCCAAAGAGTATAGCAGAGGCTTTGAAAAGCAAACTGGTATTGGTACCACAACCTGCAAAAGGAGCATTCAGACTTGCAGCTTGAATCTAACTAGGCCAGCTGTCTGCTGAAACCAGATTATCAACATTTCCACAGACCCAGAACATAATATTCAAGGTGTTCAGAATACAGGCCATAATTATCTGGCATATGACAAATCAAGAAAAGCTCACATGGGAAAAGACAGCAGAAGTCAACAGCAAGGTCATACAGTTAATTGGAATTATCTGACACAGCCTTTAAAGCAACTATTATGATAATACTCTAGCAAGCAATCATGAACACCCTTGGAACCAATGGATAAATAGAAAGCCTCAACAAAGAAATAGAAGAGCTAAAGAAGAACCAAATGGACATTTTAGAACTGAAAAAATAGAAAAAAACAAGATTAAAAAAAACTCACCAGATTGGCTGAATAGAAGAGTAGAAATGACAGCAAAACATCAGTGATAGAAATTATCCAATCTGAAAAGCAAAGTGAAATATTGAAAAAAAAATTTTTAACAAAGCCTCAGGGACTGTGGGACAATAACAAAAGGTCTGACATTTTTATCATCAGAATCACAGAAGAACTGCAGTGCTGAAAACATATTTGAAGAAATAATTGCTGAAAACTCCAAAATTTGGTGAATGATGTACGGCTACAGATTCAAGAAGTTCAAACAAAACCCTACCAGATAAACCTAAGAAATCTGTGTTCAGATGCATCATAATCAAACTGCTAAAAACTAAAGACAAAGAAAAAATCGTAAAAGTAGCTAGAGAAAAAGGGCACATGACCTGTAGGAGAACAATGATTTGGATGATTGCCGATTTCTTATCAGAAACCATAGCAGCCAGAAGACCATGACACAGCATTTTTAAAGTGCTGATAGAAAGGAACTGTCAACCCAGCATTCTTTATCCAACAAAGATATCTGTCAGGAAAGAAGGTGAAAGTAAGATATTCTCAGAGGAAGGAAAACCCAGGGAATTTGTTGCTAGCAGATCTGCTGTAAGAGAGGTGCTTAAGGAAGCTCTTCATAAAGAGGGAAACTTACATCAGAAGGAAACTTTGTATATAAGAAAGGAAGGAAGAACAGTAGTAAATAGCTGGGTAAATATAATAGACTATTTGTCTCATTCAAGTTTGTTAAAATATGCTTGACACTTAAAAGTAAAAATTAAAATTAAATGCTGTCTAATCAGGTTTTCAGTGTGCTTGGGTGTAGTATATAAGATGACTGTAACATAAGGGGAGGAGGAGAGTAAAGGGACCTGTATGGTGGTGGTAAGATTTCTCCATTCTATTTGAAGAGGTAAAATATTGATTCTAAGTGGATTGTGAGAAGTTAAGTATGTGTATATATATATGTATGTATGTGTGGATGTATATATACACACATATACACGTATATATAAATTTACTGTGGAATTATTAGAATTTTCTTGGTGATAATGTATTCATATATTACTTGTATAAAAACAACACCGTGAAGGTTTGTTTTTCATTCTGGTGTCTGTTATCAGCTCTGTCATCTTGGAGATGAATGAAATATTTGCATTATTATTGTCATCGTGGTCATCAGAGCTGGCTGGTCTTAGAACTGTTTGGCATAATCTCCATAAGATTCCTCCTGTGAGTCAGAGAGCTGGTTGCCTCTGCCTTGCGCTGGCTGCCTGTAAGAGAAGGTGAGTCCTCCACGCAGTTTCTTTGTCCAGAGGGCGACTTATATTACTCTGTGACACCTTATCTTTTTACATTTCAGTAGCCCCCTGGCAAGGGTGGAATTGGGGCTGTTGGAGAGTAACAATCCAGGTGAAAGCACACATTTTTAAATAATCCATGCTGACACTGGGGACAGGCCTCAAAAAGGGGTTTCTTTTTCTTTTTCTTTTTTTCCTTCTTTTTAAAATAAGTTCTACATAGCTCTTTACAGACAGCCTCTCTCTGGACCCAGTTGAAATAGATCTGTCAGACAAAGCAGTCAACCTAGTGGGGGAGACAATTCCCCAAAGGGCGTAAATCCTCCAAGAAAAGGGGCATGTGGCCCAGCTCAATTGGCAGCCCTCCTTAAAGAATCTAGACCCCAGGGGCTGGAGTTCGGAAACCAGCTCCAGTCAGCCATGCCCCCGACAGGCTCAGAGTCTGCAGAGAGTTAAAGGCACTGAACCTCCTTACACTGGTGGGGGAGCTGCAGACTGGCACGCACCACCTGCTAGACAGGATAGGAAAAGCACAGCAGCTACAGGCCTCACAGGAGTGTCTCATTCTCAGAAAAACTCCATATTGTCCTCCTGAGACCTGGACCTCTCTGGACTGGGAAAACCTGTCTGGGATTGACCATATCTGAGGAGACCCTCTCACAAAAAAAGGCTACATAGAGGCAGGGCAAGAAACAGAAAAACGAGAGGTGAAAAACCTTGATAAACTAAATAGAACCTAAGTTAGAGGTCTAGAATAAGTTGAACTGAACACTGAAGGTTAGAGAACAAAGCCAACCAACAAGAAAACCCTAGATAAAAAAGTGAAAACAAGCTCCAGAATAAACTAATCAAGAAAATCAGATGCCTAGGCAGCTTAAGATAATGAGCCATACTAGGAAAAACGAAAATATCGACCAGCAATAGCAACAAACTAATAGTTCAACCGAGATGCAGGAGTTGAGACAACTAATGCTAAATCAATTCCATGAACTGGGGGAAGAACTAATTAAAGATAAAGACATTGAAACAAATCTCCTAAATCAATTCAAAAATCAACTCAATGAAATAAGGGAAGATATGGCAAAAGAGATGAAGGATATAAGGAGGACACTGGATGACCATAAAGAAGAATTTATAAACTTGAAAAAACAAATGGCACAACTTATGGGAATGAAGGGCATAATGGAAGAGATGAAAAACACAATGGAGGGATTCAACAGTAGATTTGAACAGGTGGAAGAAAGGATCAGTGAATTGGAAGACAAGACATTTGAATTCATACACACAAAAGAACAGATGGTGAAAAGAATGGGAAAACATGAGCAGTATCTTAGGGAGCTGAGTGACAACATGAAGCACATGAATATATGTGTTATGGGTGTCTCAGAAGGAGAAGAGAAAGGAAAAGGGGCAGAAAGAATAATCAAAGAAATATTCACTGAAAATTTCCCAACTTTTATGAAAGAAAATTACAGATTCAAGAAATACAGTGTACTCCAAACAGAACAGATCTGAATAGACCTACTCCAAGACACTTACTGATGAGATTGTCCAATGTCAAAGACAAAGAGAGAATTGTGAAAGCAGCAAGGGAAACAAAAGCAATCTGTTACATACAAGGGTAGCTGGATAAGACTATGTAGAGATTTCTCCGCAGAAACCGTGGAGGCAAGTATACAGTAGTATGATATATTTAAGATACTGAAAGAGAAAAACTGCCAACTAAGAATTCTATATCTGGCAAAACTGTCCTTCAAAAATGAGGGAGAGATTAAAATATTTTCAGATAAACAGACACTGAGAGAGTTTGTGAATAAGAGACCTGCACTACAAAAAATGCTAAAGGGAGTGCTACAGGCTGATAGGAAAAGGAAAAAACAGGAGAGATAGGTTTAGGGAGGAGTGTAGAAATGAAGATTATCAGGAAGGATAAAAGGAAGGAGAGAAAAAAATAAGACATGATGTATAAAATCATAAGAGACAAAATGGTAGAAGAAATTACTGCACTTACCGTAATGACACTAAACGTTAATGGATTGAACTCCCCAGTAAAAAGACAAGACTGACAGAATGGATTTAAAAATAGGACCCATCTGTATGCTGTCTACGAGAAACTCACTTTAGACACAGGGACAAAAATAGGCTGAAAGTGAAAGGTTGGAAAAAGAAATTTCATGCAAACAACAACCAGAAAAAAGTGGGAGTAGCTATGTTAATATAAGATAAATTAGACTTCAAAAGTAAAACTATTAAAAGAGGCATAGAAGGACACTATATATTAACAAAAGGGTCAATTCATCAAGAAGACATAACAATCATAAATATTTATGCACCAAGCCAGAGTGCCACGAAATTCATGAGGCAAACACAGAACACTGAAAGGAGAAGTAGATACTTCTACAATCATAGTGGGAGACTAAAATACACCACTCTCATCAATGGACAGAACATCTGGACGGAGGATCAATAAGGAAACAGAGATGTTGAATTGTACCATAAATGAACTAGACTTGACAGACATTTATAGAACACTGCACCCCACAACAGCAGGGTACACATTTTTCTCAAGTGCTCATGGAACAGTCTCTAGGATAGACCACATGTTGGGCCACAAAGCAAGTCTCAACAAATTTTAAAATATTGATATTATACAAAACACTTTCTCAGATCATAATGGAATGAAGTTGGAAATAACAGGCAAAAGACTGTAAAATTCACAAATATAAGGGTGCTAAGCAACATACTCTTAGAAACCAGTGAGTAAAGGAAGAAATTACAAGAGAAATTAGTAAATATCTCGAGGCAAATGACAATGAAAACACAGCGTATCAAAACTTAAGGGATGCAGCAGAGGTGTGCTGAGAGGGAAATTTGTTGCCCTAAACGCCTATATTAAAAGAGAAGACAGAATAAAAATTGAGAAATTAACTGTTCACCTGGAGGAGCTAGAGAAAGAACAGCAAACTAACCCCAAAGTAAACAGAAAGAAGGAAATAACAAAGATTAGAGCAGAAATAAATGAAATTGAGAACACGGAAAACAATAGAGAGAATCAACAACAACAACAACAACAACAAAAAACAAAAAAACAGAAGTTAGTTCTTTGAGAAAATCAATAAAATTGATGGACCCATAGCTAGGCTTAACTAAAAGGAGAGAGAGAGAGAGAGAGAGCGAGAGAGGATGTAAATAAATGCAATCAGAAATGGGAAAGGGGACATAACAACTGACCCTGCAGAAATAAAGGAGATAGTGAGAAGATACTATGAGCAATTAAATGCTAATAAACTAGATAACTTAGATGAAATGGACAACTTCCTAGAAAAGCATAAACAACCAACACTGACTTGAGAAGAAATAGATGACCTCAACAAACCAATCACAAGTAAAGAGATTGAGTCAGTCATCAAAAAGCTCCCAAAAAAGAAAAGCCCAGGACCAGATGGCTTCACATTTGAATTCTACCAAACATTCAAGAAAGAATTAGTACCAATCCTGCTCAAACTCTTCAAAAAAATTGAAGAGGAGGGAAAGCTGCCCAGTTCATTCTGTGAAGCCAACATCACCCTAATTCCAAAGTCAGACAAAGATACTACAAAAAGAGAAAATTATAGACCAATCTCTTTAATGAATATAGATGCAAAAATCCTCAACAAAATACTCACAAATTGAATCCAGCAACACATTAAAAGAATTATATACCATGACCAGGTGGGGTTTATTCCAGGTATGCAAGGCTGGTTCAACACAAGAAAATCAATTAATGGAATTCACCACATCAATAAATCAAAGTGGAAGAACCACATGATCATCGCAATCGATGCAGAAAAGGTCTTTGACAAAATTCAACATCCTTTCTTGATGGGAACACTTGAAAGAATAAAAATAGAAGGGAACTTTTTCAATATGACAAAGGCAATATATGAAAAACCAACAGTTAGCATCACACTCAATGGGGAAAGACTGAAACCTTTCCCTCTAAGATCAGGAACAAGACAGAAATGCCCACTGTCACCATCGTTATTCAACATTGTGCTGGAATGTTGTTAGAGCAGTTAGGCAAGAAAAAGCAATAAAAGGCATCCAGATTGGAGAGAAAGAAGTAAAACTTTCACCATTTGCAGATTACATAATTCCGTATGTAGAAAATCCAGAAAAATCTGCAGCAAAGCTACTAGAACTAATCAGTGGATACAGCAGAGTGGCAGGCTACAAGATCAACACACAAAAATCTAACATTCTTATACACAAGTAATGTGCAACAAGAGGAAAAAAAGCAAGAAAAAAATTCCATTTACAATAGCAACCAAAAGAATCAAGTATTTAGGAATAAACTTAATGAAGATCACAAAAGACCTATACAGAGAAAACTACAAGAAACTGCTAAAAGAAACCCAGCAGGACCTAAAAAACTGGAAGAACATACTATGTTCATGGATTGGAGGACTAAATATAATTTTCAATGCAATACCAATTAAAATCCCAACAGCTTACTTTGCAGAAATACAAAAACCAATAACTAAATTTATTTGGAAGGGCAACGTGCCCCAAATAGCCTCAAATATCTTGAAAAAGAGGAATGAAGTGGAGGTCTCACACTGCCTGACTTTGAAGCATATTACAGTGCTACAGTGGTCAAAACAGCATGGTACTTGCATAAGGACAGAGATACTGACCAATGGAGTGTTCAGAAATAGACTGTCACACCTATGGACAATTGATCATTGATAAGGCAGTCAAGCCAATGCAACTGGGACAGAGCAGCCTCTTCAATAAATGGTGTTTGGAGAACTGGATATCCATTTCCAAAAGAATGGAAGAGGACTCCTATCTCACATCTTATACAAAAATTAACTCAAAATTGATCAAAGACCTAAAAATTAGTGCTAAGACCATAAGTCTCTTAGAAGAGAATGTAGGGAAATATCTTAACGATCTTGTGATAGGAAGTGGTTTCCTAGACCTTACACCCAAAGCACAAGCAACCAAAGAACAAATAGACAAATGGGATCTCCTCAAAATTAAACACTTTTGTACATCGAAGGACATTGTCAGAAAGCTAAAAAGGCAGCCTATGCCTATGCAATGGGAGACAATATTTGGAAACTACATATCAGAGAAAGGTTTAATATCTTGAATGTATAAAGACATCCTACAACTCAACAACAGAAAGACAAACAACCCAATTAAAAAATGGGCAGAGGACTTCCGGGAAGATGGCGGCATAGAGAGGAGTGGAAGCTAAGTAGTCCCCCTGGAACAACTAAAAAAAACCAGAAACAACTAGTAAATAATCCAGAATAACTGCAGGGGTACAAACGAGACCGTCCATTCATCACATACCAACCTGAATTGGGAGGAATGCCTGAGAACACAGCATAAAATCTGTAAGTGAAACCCGCGGATCCATGCCAGGAGCCCCCTCCCCCATAGCCCGAGCTCAAAGCCTCGTGGTGCCAGAGGGAAGCTCTCTCCCAGCAAGCAAATATAGCTCAGCTGAGCTCCAACCGG
>PVKY010010226.1:0-12768 GCA_004027775.1 Bradypus variegatus
AACAGTAAAAGTGTGTGGGTGGCCTGATGTTCTTCCTCATTTCATTTCATGAAACAACTTGGGCATGGAAAGGAGGCTGGGGTGGGCGGGGCAAGACGCCCTGGACTTCCACAAGCACACCTGCTTCTCCACTCTCAGAGACAACATCCAGGACCCAGGGTTTGGCTTTTTATTGACACAAACACAAAGGCAGCTGCGGTAATGGGGTGGAATACACAAAAGCAGAAATCACAATTCACATGTTTCAGCCTCATTTAGACAATGAAGAGGCTAAGCCTGCACCGGCCCCCACCCCCCATCAGCAATGGCTGCAGCAATAACTTCTCTCATCTTGGCTCAGCGGGCAGAGGGAGTTTATACCTCTACCCCAGGAAGTCCCCCCTTGGGCTCCATGACCTGGGCCTACCCCCATTCACTCCACTCCCCTGTTCCATCTCCCCACCCATGTAAACAAAGTTTGGGGCTGAGTTTAAGAAGTTGCCTCCCTGCTCTGAGAAGACAGTGGGGCTGCCCCCCTTGCCTGCAAAGAGAATGTGCTTGGATTTTTACTTTGGTCCCAGAACAAGAAACAGACAACATTGCCTCTCAGCTCTCTGGCTAGTGAATGCCACATGTATCTGCAAGGCTGAGAAAGCTTCCCCAACTCTTCCTCCCTAGCCACTGATAGAGCAACGACAGCCCCAGAGACAGGACACGGCACAGACCACAATAAGAGTGACTGACTTTGCCCCAGCCCAGGGAGGCTAGGGGCTGGCCCACCACCCACTGGCACATACACAAATTTTTGGCAGTGTTGTGGGACTGGGGAGGAGTGAAACCCCAGCTCCACCAGAACAAGGAAGGCACTGGGGAGAACAGGAGTGAGAAGGAGGCGGGGACAGGAACCCCCCCCACACACACACACATAAGCACAGGTGTTCCGTTGCTAAGGCACTGAGAACAGATCCAGAGAACTCAGTGAAGGAGGGCAGGTGGGGCTCTGTATCCTTCCTAAGGGCCACGACCTGGGGGAGGAGGTCTGATTCCCACCCTTGTTGTAAGAGGCAAGCTTGGTTAAGAATGGCAGAAAACCTGGAGGGGGACGCAGCCTAGTTGTGCTTAAGAAACTGGGGACAGAGAACAGGCCATGCAACAGAATTCAGAGAGTTTAGAGATGGGCACTGGTCAGCCTGGGCTACAGGGACTCTAGGAAGTGACAGGACATGCTGGACTCACACAGATGGGCCCCCATATCCTGAGGTGACCTTTGGGGAGGTGATGGGCAGGGGCAGGAGGGGAGATGAGGCATGGGTGGAAGCAACAGAACAAGACGGGGAAGGACTGGCTAACCTTGGCACAAAAGCAGCGCAGCAGGCCTGGGGAAAGGGTGGGGGCAGGAAGCAGCCGGCCTCCCTCTGACCCTCCCTGTCCCCTTGGCAGGGCCAGACATCCAAGTGGTCACCTCCCAACCTCTTGAGAGGGCAGGAAGTGGGGAGGGGGCAGCCCTGACCAAAGTGAAAAAACAGGGCAGGGGAGAAAGGTCATTGCCACAGAGACCCTCCAGGCTGTGGGGGAGAGGGCAGGGCATCACAACAGAGAATGAAAGGTGAGACTCTGGTGGTCAACAGAACACAGCTCCCCAGCTTCTCCCTTCCCAGGGTCCAAGGGTCCTAGAGCCCCTCACCCTAGTTCTCCTTCTCTAGCCGAGGCACCAGGAGGACCTTGCCCACATTCTTCTTCTCCTGCATCTGCTTCATAGCATCAGTCACCTGGAGCGGGAGAGGAAGAGAAGACTGTTCCCAGAGCCATCCAACCCCCATCCAACAAGAACCAGGCCAAAGGAGCCAGCCCTCCTCTTCCCCAGGAATCCTACCCCCAGGATCCCAGACTTGACGAGTCCTATCCGGGCCCTCCCCAAAAGCCATCAAGCTCACCTTCTCAAAGGGCCAGACTGAGTCAATGTGGGGTTTGATGTGGCCCTGGTTGTAGAGAGCCAGGAGGCGGGTCACCACACTACTGACCAGTGCCACCTCACCCTCCAGGTAGCCCAGGTGGAAGCCACACACAGCCCGATTGGCCTGCAGCAGCTGCAGAGCCGTCACGCTGAACTGATTCCACCACGTGCGGGCCAAGGCCATCAGGTTCCGCTTGGGGCCGGTCAGCAGGTTGGCCATTCCTGAGGGGCAAGGAGACACAGCCTGTGAACCCAGGTGCCAGACACATTGCTCTGATCTTTACTTGTTTATTTTATGAATAAATTTATGAAATAGTTTTTTAAATGAAAATGCAGCCTGCCCAAGAAGTTCACAGGGGGGCAGAAGGTAGGCAGACTGATTTTGCATGAGGAATAATCCCCAAAGAGGAGCAGAGAACCCTGAGAATTTACTATGACTCATGAAAAAATGTGAAAGAGAATGACAGTAGCCATTCCCCAGGAGACAGCAATCTGACTGCCAGGATACAGAGACCATTCCAAGGCTGGCCCTCTCCACGGCACACCTGCGTCCCTGGCCCTTCTCCCATGCAAAAGCCCCAGGCCCCAGTACCCCACCTCTCAGACCCACCCTCCTTTCCCTAACCCCTTGCTCCATTCCCACTAACTCACCATAGGTGATGACTTTGCCCATGGGTTTGAGGAGGTGGTAGCCCTTGGCTGTATCTGACCCTCCTAGGGGATCCATGACAATGTCCACTCCTGTACAGAGTAGGGGACCAAGGGACACCATTAGCAGCTGCAGGTCTGGAGAATCCCTCCCTTTCCAGCCATCCTACTCCCCCAGGCCCTGCCGTGTCTCCCACCTTTGGGGGAGATCTTCTTGATCTCATCCACGTAGTCAGTCGTGTGGTAGTCTATGGGGTGTGTGACCCCATTCTCCTTTAGTGCCTCATGCTTGCTGGCGGAGGCTGTCCCAAACACTGTCACATTCTCCACTGTGCGGCACAGCTGCACGGCTGCCATACCCACACCCCCTGCAGCAAGACACCATAGGCTGAAGGGTATGGGGTCACCTGGCCACCCTCTCCATTCTAGCCTCTCAAGGGCCCAGCCCATAACTATCATCTGGCCTAGTATCATTTTGTGGTTTTCTACTCTTATCCCGTGTCTAATTTCCATGATTGAGAATTAGGAGGAGGGTAGCTGGAGAGGAGGGGGTACTGGGCGAGGGCACGTTGCTATGGATAGCACACAAGGCTGGACCTGGTGCCTGAATGTTACCACGGCAACAATACTGCAGAGGCCTCTGAGCACCACAGGCCAAAGCAGCCAGGTGTTCCCATGACAACAATCCAGACAGGCTGCAGGAAAGGGGCCTGGAAGGGAATCTGGGGGGGGGTGAGAAGAGGGGATAAAGTGAAGAAGCCTGTCACCTGCAGCCATGTGTACCAAGACACTATGGCCAGGCCGTAGGTTGCCGAAGTCAAAGAGAACCATGTAGGCTGTGATATAATTGACCAGCAAGGCAGCCGCTTCCTCAAAGGTCATGGCCTCAGGCATCAGGAACGTCTGCGCTGCGGGAACATTCACCTCTTCCTGCCACATCCCTGACCGGATCAAAGCCATCACCCGGTCGCCTTCCTTGAGAAATGGGAGAAGAGCACGAGTCAGTCACTCATTTACTCACCCACAGGGGGTTTCCTGACCCCATACTATGCACAAAGCCCTCTTCTTGGCCAGTGTAGTAGTAGAAGCAGCAGTAGTAGGTAGGGCAGTACTGATAATAATAAATCAACAACAAAATAACTTAGGAGAGCCAGCTCCTATTCTAGTGCTTTATAGGTAAATATTCATTTAATCCTCACAACAGCTCTTTGAGGTAGGTCCTATCCTTATCTCCATTTTACAGATCTTACAGTTCATTATTGTGTAAGATCCCTGAACACAAGACACTTAACAGTTAGGGCAGCAAGAAGTAGTGTGAAGAGATCAAACAGTTTCAGTTCAAAATACGTTCCACCATTTACTGGAGGTGTCACCTTGGGCAAATTAAAATTACTTCACCTTTCTGAGCTCCAATTTTCTCATCTGTAAATTAGGGCAGTTATGAGGATTCAATGGAAAAGTCATTTAGTGGGTTTAGCACAATGTTTGGCACATAGTAAGCGCTCAGTAATATTAACTAGTAATGATGACAATAACAGCACACAATCCAAAAACTGAGGAAGAAGGCCACAACCAAAGCCCAGGTAAAGGTCTCAGTGGGTGCAGAGCTGGATGTGGTCATCTCAAGAGAGCTCAATTTTGAACAAGCATCAGGGGCCAAGTAAACATCTTCACCCAGAGATGGCAGGGTAGACAAGAGAGCCTCCCAGTTCCACCCACCAGGAAAAGGCTTTTTCTTCACTCTCAGCCACCTGCATGAGGGGAAGAAGGCAAAGATAACAGAACCTTTCCCTCCAACAGGGGTCAAGGGGAGTGCGGGAAAGAGGGGTCTCATTGGAAAGGAGGGCCAGTGGAGAGGGAGATGTGGATGCTGTTCTAGGACAACCCGGGTCTGTTTTGGCCCCTGCCAGGAATGAAGGGAATTCTGTGTATTAGTGAGACTTAGGATTTAAGAGAAAGGGAGATGGAACTCCCACACACACCCTTTTTCATTCCTCAAGCCCCTATACTCCATGGAAAAGGTGGACTGAGGACAGGCTGGAATCTTTCCCTGAAAGTCCTGGCCTCACAATAAGGTCTGGGGAATGGATCCCCTCTGCTCCAGGACTCAGGAGGAGCAGACTCAGAATCAATACAGGAGAACTGGGAAGGGGGCAGTGGTCAGTCAGGGTCATGGCCAGTCCCAGATTTGGCCGGGGACAGGGCTCACCCTGGCAGGGCCATGCCTCATCCCAGCCCAAATATCAGGAGGGAGGGAAGGAGGGAGGGAGGGAAGGGGGAGTTCCTTCCCCACAGAATCCAGCCTCTTACATCAGATTCTTGCCCTGGACAGGATATCCTGTATTTATCCGCCGGAAAGTATCAGGAGGGGAGGTTAGGTGGGTGGCTTTCAGCAGTAATAGGAACTACAATCTTTTCACCCCCCCAGATTTCTCTCAATACCTTCCCAAGAGTGGAGATACCTAGAAGTAAGTGAAGAAGGTAGGACCAGAGCTGAACACTGAGAGAAGCCCCTTAAGGAAGAGCTGTTTGCATGGACAAGAAATCCAGCTCTGGAATCTGGGGCTGGCAAGTCAGGCAAGAGAAAGGTTGCATTTGAGGGGCCTCTTCTTGCAGGGGCCTGACTTGAAAAGGAACCTCTAAAAAATGACGTCCAGTGGCTTCATCCCAGGTCTCTCAAAAAGTTGGTCATTTGGAACTCTCCAGTGCCCGGGGTTGTGGCCAAAGTTAATAATAAATGAAAACAAGAAACAGACCGGCAGAGCTGGGCCAACCTGCTCACGTTGCCACTTCTTCCCACCAACCGCTACCCTAGACCAAATAGGCACAGCTGGGATTTCTGGGGCAGGGGTCCTCCGCGAAGAAAGCAGAGGTGGGTTCCACCGGGACCCTCCCAAGGGCAGCCACGGGGTCGTGGCCCGCTGGCTGAGTCACGGGAGGAGGACTGCAGTCACGGGAGACAGAGAGCGCAAGACAAAGATACGGAGACCCAATCCCGCCTTCCCGACCCAAGGACAGAGAGGCAGTGAAAAGCCGTGGGGGTGGGGGGAGGGAAAGGGCAGAGCTCCCTCTCCCCGATGATGGGCGTGTCTCGTCTCTTCGGCCCCTGCCGGGGAGCGGCCGTCTCACACCCCCGCAGACCACGGGTTTGCATGTGACTAGGGTTCTGGCACGGCCCCCGGGCCCCCGCCCAACCCCGACTGCACAGCTCTTTCAGCTCCCTCGGGGAAAGGGGGCACTAACCGTCACTCAGGGTCTCAGATCACAATTACCAAGGATAATTGTGATAGGGATACAGGTGTGGTTTTACTGAGGGTTCGGGAATTGGGAGGGGGGTGGAAGGTCAATATGCGCATGCGCAGGAGCGACTTATTGTTTTCCTCCCCCTACTACTTCTGGGCGGCGGCCGCCCCTAAAAATGGTTGGGAAGGGGGGATATCTCCATCCCTTCCTCAAGAAGACTCCAGTTCTCCAGGAACCTCAGTACATCGTGCCCTTTCCCACGCCTCCCATGCACGTCCACCCCGGGCCGTGCCAGTTTCCCCCGCCCTGCCACACCCCCGGCGCCCGCCCACTCATGCCCACCTGCCCCACGGCCTGCCCAGCTCCTCCCTGCCTTGCCCTGCCCCGCCCCGCGCCGACCCGCTCACCTTGCGGTCGCTGACTCCCTCACCCACAGCAGTCACGACGCCCGCGCCCTCCATGCCCGGAGTAAGGGGCAGCGGCGGCAGCGGGTCATACAGCCCCTGCCGGGCCATGAGGTCTGCGAAGTTGAGCCCGCAGGCTCGCACGCGCAGCGTCA
Organism: Bradypus variegatus; assembly: GCA_004027775.1. Lineage (NCBI taxonomy): Eukaryota > Metazoa > Chordata > Mammalia > Pilosa > Bradypodidae > Bradypus > Bradypus variegatus. The sequence continues at coordinate 6,384 of PVKY010010226.1, forward strand.
GCTGGCCGGGCCCGGGTTTCGGGGGCGCGGCCGGCCGGCTCTGCAGCTTCACCTTGTCGTAGCCGCCGAAGCCGGTGAGAACCAGGCCACGCAGCGGCGGCGGCTTGGCGGCGGCGGCGGCCCCCTCGGAGGCCGCGGGCGGCTGGGGGTCGCCAGCTGCCTCGGCTTTCGGGGGCTGCGAAGAGGCATCTTTCCCGGCCCCTTCCTCGGCCGCTGCCACCAGAGTGGCCGCCTCGGCTTCCTCTCTCTTGGCGGACATGGCTCGGACTACCGACGTGCGCGCACAGCTGGACCGAGGGTGCACAGCTGGGGAGGGCGGGGCGCGCGTTGGGAGATCCGCGGCAGCGAGCACCCAGAGGGAGGGGGCGGGGCGCCGACCCGGGGGCGGGGCTCGCCAGCCACCTTAAAGGGCCAGAGCCACCTGCCGGAACACAAAAAGTGGAGACGAGGAACCGACGCGAGCGAGGACGTTCTTGGGAGTAATGCAGGCCTCGATTTAATTTATTTATTCATAATAAATGTTACGCAAATTTAAAAATATTTTAAGGAGCAGTCTGGAGGAAAAGCCCGAGATGGAGCTAACGTCAGACTTTGGGAGCCAGTCGCCTGTGATTAGAAATCCAACCAGGTTGTGCCTCTACCCATGTATGACCCAGGAGCAGGGGTCAGACAACATTTAGGGTCGTCTTGCAAAGGCAAACTGGGAACACGGAGATCGAGCCTTTAAAACTTTCAGTCTGGCTTTGATTGTTAACACTCGGCAGTAAGTTTTCCCTTCTATAACATGGTGATGATGTTGCTTGACCTAGTTACCTTCTCAGGGTTTTTTACAAGATAAAATGAAACTGAGGACAAGGAAGGGCTTTAAAAAGGTAAAAGATGCCATTCAAATGCAAAACGGTGGTTTGATTATCGTTAGACTCTGGATCAAGTCTGAAACCACTTTAGTGTTTGGTTCTGGCTCCAGCCAGGCTGTCATTGTGGGCAGTTCTTTTTCTTCTTCCTCCTAGCCCCAGCTCCCCAAAGCATCCACCAGAGGACGCAGCTCCTCCAAAACTTTCCATCCCAGCATCTGGCTGGAGGAACTCAGTCCGCCCTTTCCTGCTAGTCTCGAGCCGCCTTTAAGTCACCATAGCCTTAGACCAGGCTGTCCGTTACCATGGAGACCGAAAGCTATGATGTCATCACTGTCCTGGTGGGTGTGTTGGAGTCCGACACCCGGATTTCCCCAAGAACCCTTGCCGGGACATGGAGATGGAGGAGGGAGACAGAACCAAAAAGACTCCCTGCTTCCCCTACCATCTCGCGCCGCCTCGTGTTCAGGAAGTGGATGACTGCCCCCGCGCGTCTCCGCACGGGCACTCCGGCATGCACGCGTGGGCACGCAAAAGGCCCAAGCCTAACGCGTAGGCCGCCCCCACTCTACTGCTCAGAACTTCACCCGAACTCCGCCCTCCCCTGGTCTTCAAGGAATTCAAATAAATCAAATAAGCCCGCCCCAAACTGGCAAGATCCAAGAGACCCTTGAATCAGGCCTCGGTTCCCCCGGGCCCCGCCCACTTTTCTCTGGCCCCGCCCCCCAAAACCGCGCGCGTCTGGGGGCGGGTCTGGGGGCGGGTCTGGGGAAGCTGCCGCCGGGCTGGGGGCGGGGCGGAGGGGGCCCGCGGCCCCCAGCGGGGGCTCCGCGCGGGCCCGCGAGATGCCGGTGTCCGCGGCCCCAGCGGCTGCAGCTGCAGCGGCAGGGAAGGCGGCGGCGGGACCCGGGAGGGGTGCGGCGCGGGGGGCGGTCCCGTAGCCCGGACCATGGAGGGGCAGAGCGGCCGCTGCAAGATCGTGGTGGTGGGGGACGCGGAGTGCGGCAAGACGGCGCTGCTGCAGGTGTTCGCCAAGGACGCCTACCCAGGGGTGAGGGACCCGCCGCTTAGGAAGGGGGCGCTGAGTGCGCGGAGGCGGATGACAGGGGCCCAGGGGATAGCTAGAGACGGGTGCCAGGGTGACCAGGAACGACGGAGAGGGGCTCTCTAGAAGACTGGGGGAGGTGTTGGGGGCTTTGGAAGGACTGCGGAGGATTGGGGTAGTAGGAACTGGGGAGGAAGGTGAGATGGAAGGGGGGATTGAGAGAACCAGAGAATCCCAGAAGGGGCGCTGGGGTTATGTCGGGCCAAAGGGATCGGGAAGGGGTCTGGGAGCCTGGCAGAGATTCTGCGGAGGCTCCCGGGATCTCCCCTTTGCCCAATCCCAGATCAACTTGTGTCCAGGGGCTGGGCTGGACCGGTTGCGGGAGTGCGAAGGGCATTTGTCTGGGGTGGGGACTGGGGAGAGAAGCTCATCTTGACCCATTCGTGTCTGCAGAGTTATGTCCCCACTGTGTTTGAGAACTACACCGCGAGCTTTGAGATTGACAAGCGCCGCATTGAACTCAACATGTGGGACACTTCAGGTAGCCACGTCCCTCGGGGTCACCCTGACTTCCAACGCCCCCACTTTGACCCCTCCCCTGGATGTACCCATAGACTCCAGTTCAGTCCAGCTCATTCATTCAATTCTAGGACGAAGGAGAATCCATTGTTTGCCTGGAGCCAGGGAAACTGAGGCAGAGCTTGCTGAGAAACACAGAGACCTTTGTCATGAAGGAGAAAGCCCAATATCTGAGCCCCTCCACTGGGTTCTGCCTATCTGGGAAAGTTGGAAAGGAATGTTTTTTATTTTGGAACATGTTTCTTAGGAGGTGGAACTGGGTTTAGGAAAGACATTTAGAATTCTTTCAGGGGAAGTGATGGAAGGTGGGAAACAGATTAAACTAGAGAAATCAGATCAAATCCCAGAAGGATGGGAGAACTCCTTCCCTGCCCTTCCCCCAAAAAAGGGAACAGGTTTTTGTTTTGTTTGTAATTGCTCTGTTTTTGTTTGTTTAGCAAGAAAAAAAGGGGGAGTAGGGGGCTGGAGGACTTTAGAAGATGTCTGTCAAAGCCCAGAAAACATATGCAAAATTTTGTGAGAATATGGATAGATTTCATGAGCTTCTCAAGGAGTCCAAGACTCAGAAAAGATTAAGAATTACAACTTTTAGAGAAACCCTTAGGGAAGCAGAGAGCTGTTTCCAGTCTATGACAGTTAAGAAGCTCTTCTAGCCATCTAACCCCCCCTCTACTTGCTCACCTCTCTCGTTCCTCCTGGAAGAAACACAGACTCCATTATGGATGTTATTAATTGCTCTTCTCTAGTTTCTGCTCTCAATATCCCTTGACCTGGATTCATTCCTAAGGTCACCCATTTCCTTCCACACCTCCCACTCACTCAGGACCCTGGTCTGTCCCCTCCCTTGCTGTCTTTCTCTCAGGTTCCTCTTACTATGATAACGTCCGGCCTCTGGCCTATCCTGACTCGGATGCTGTGCTCATCTGCTTTGACATTAGCCGGCCAGAAACACTGGACAGTGTTCTCAAGAAGGTGGGAGCCTGGGGGAGCAGGGTGGCTAGACTGAAGGGAACTGGACACCATGGTTTTCACACAACAGGAGTCAGAGGGAGGGAGTGAAGGCTGGGACTTGGCCGTCAGCTGGAACTCAGTCCTCAGAGCTGGATACAGTGTGGAGAGCAGGGAGAAGGACCCAGAGGATTCCTTCTCCCCCTTTCCCCATCTCCTTGGGTGTGGGGACCGCAGAGGAAAGGGGTGGGAATGGTGATCCTGGAGCTCAGCAAATCCCTGTGGCCAGGGCCTCCTCCCCAGGCCCCTATTTCCATGAGAAAAGCCCATGGTGAATGGACAGAAGTCAGCTAGGGCAGTCCCAATTCCCAGGCGGGGGGAAGGGAGGGAGGGTTTGGTCTGTTCCCAAGAAAGAGTTTGGGAAAAGGAGAAAATAGGAAGATTTCAGACTGGTAGAGCCTGCATGGGCACTGGGGGGTGGGGGGGGAAGCAGAAATCCCAGTCCTATAGTTCCATCCCAGCCCTTTCCTTTCTCCCCTTCTTCCTTACCCCATTCTGCTTTCAGCCCAAGCCCACCATTCCCACCTCCTTCCTAACAGGGGTGCATGGTTTCCGCAAGGTGTGGGGAAGGCTGTCCTCCTGGCATTGGCAAGGGATCACTCTTTGCCTCTTCCTTCCCTTCCATGACTCTCTTTTCTTCCCCCAAATAGTGGCAGGGGGAGACTCAGGAGTTTTGCCCCAATGCCAAGGTTGTGCTGGTTGGCTGTAAACTGGACATGCGCACCGACCTGGCCACGCTGAGGGAGCTGTCCAAGCAGAGACTTATCCCTGTTACACATGAGCAGGTGGGACCCTTGACCTCTGACCTAATTCCAGCCTACAACTCACCTCTGCCTTTCTCAATATCTGATTTGAAAATGCCTTGCCTGGTTCATCCTTTGCCCGGGCTGCTGACCTCTGACCTGAGCCCCTGACACCCCCAGCCCTGACCTTCAACCCCAGCCCCTAGCCTCTATGCCCCTTGCTGAGCTGCAGGCTAATAAGCCTCATAACTTTCTCCTGTGCCCTTCCCTTCCAGGGCAGTGTGCTGGCCAAGCAGGTGGGGGCTGTGTCCTATGTTGAGTGCTCCTCCCGGTCCTCTGAGCGCAGCGTCAGGGATGTCTTCCATGTGGCCACAGTGGCCTCCCTTGGCCGTGGCCACCGGCAGCTGCGCCGTACTGACTCACGCCGGGGACTGCAGCGGTCCACTCAGCTGTCGGGACGGCCTGACTGTGGAAATGAGGGAGAGATGCACAAGGATCGAGCCAAGAGCTGCAACCTCATGTGAGGGACTAGGGTGGGGACAGAGTGTGAGGAGGGGTGGTGAGGGGCACCCCCTAAAGAACGAAGGCTGGTTCCCCTGCCTGCACCTGGGCTTCCTGACCTCCTGACCCTGGCTGGGAGGTCAAAGCAGGCGGAGTGGGCAGTTCTCCTGGGCAGGGGCCTGAAGGGCAGAAAGGTGTCTCCATTCCCCACATCCTCATCCTCCCTCTTCTCGCCAGGAAGCTGAAGGGGCTAAAGGGCAGGTATCTGGGGCATGAGCAGGGATGGGGCAGGTAGGATGGGGGAAGCTGGCATTGAGCAATGACCTTGGTTGAGTATGAAGTCCAGGAAGGGTGCTTTCCCTCCCTCCCCATCCCCAGTTCCCATATCCTGGTCCTGGCTTCCTTCCCTAAGGAACGTGTCCATTCTGTGACCTTCCCTCTTCTTCTCCTCTCACTTCTACAGCTATTCTCACTCACCCTAACCCCCAGACAAAATGCACTAAATTAAAAAGCAAGGAGAAGTCTGTCCTCTGTCTACCCACCAGCCTTATCTTCCTCCATTCCTTCCCCCAGCATCCCCAAATAAAGCCCATGTCCATGGAAAACGGCTGTGGCTTTAATTTTGTTGTTGGTTGGTTTGTTTTTTTAAACCTGTCTCTAGCAGCAAAGGCAAAATTAGACTTCAGGAAGAACTTTCTTGTCCTTGGGCACAAATGGAGCAGAGGAAAAAGCCATGGGTTGGATCGGAAGTGTCCTTTCAGGAGCCAGAGTTGGGGGCATGGGGGAATGAGATATCCTGGGAAGGTTCATCACAGTTAATGAGCCAGACAATCCTCAGGCCATCAGGGGATTTAGAGTGGACTGATGTGTAATTGCTCAGCATTATTCAGCTCAGCTGGGGCCCCCTGCTAGTGTGGGAGGGGTCCTGCCACCATGGTCCAGGCCCCTTGCTCCCCAGTCACCCCTACCTTGGTGTCTGCTGGGGATTGTGGGGGTAGGGAAGGCATCAAAGGCCTCCCCATCATAGAAGCCAACTCTGTGCAGGGTAAAGTTTTCCAAAGAAACAGCAGCTTGATCCTGGGGTATCCCTCAGAGGCTGGGGAAGAGGCTCTCTCTCTTTCCATCCCAAGCTCCTTGAAGATTTTGAGGGGAGAACAGCTATGAGTTTAGGGTCATCCCCACCCCCTTGAGAGGGAAGGCTGGTGGACGGGGTGGCTGGAGCACTTGTCAGGAAGGACAGTGCTGGTCTGTTTTCTCAGGAGTCTGGTTTCAGATTGTCCTGTATTCCCTCCCTGGCTCTCATCCCACTGGCCTCTTTTCAGTGACATTCTGCCCCAGGAACCATCCCTGGACCTCCCTTCCCCCAGCCCCTGCCAACTCTCCCAGACATACTCTCGGAGAGATCACAGACTTTACCCTCCAGTCTGCTGGGATCCCACCCTCATTTACAGCCCATCCCTCCTTATTCATTCAGCAAATACGTGCTGAGAACCAACTGTGTGCCAGACACTGACTTGGGAGATTGAGAGGAAGGACCAGTCTCTGCGCTTTGGAGGCCAGCCTGGTGGGAAAGAAAGGTAGCCCAGGTGTGTTGGTGGCTTGATGGAAAGATGGGTGTTCAAGGTGCTGCAAGCTCCAGACAGCTTGGGAGGGCA